>PVJS01016544.1:0-37345 GCA_004027185.1 Glis glis | reverse complement strand
CACACACACACACACACACACACACACACACAGATAAATCCTTTCTTAGCTTGTAGGCCATTTAAAAACAGGTGGTCCACAGTTTGCCAACCCTGGTCTAAATGGTTCAATTAAAAAGCAGTATTATCAACAGATAAGTAAACAAGATAAGTGCTATGAGATATTATTTATTTATTTACTTACTTATTTGTTTATTTTATTTTTTGTGGTGCTGGGGATTAAACCCATGGGTGTTCTACCTCCAAGCTATACCTGCAGCCCTTCTTACTTTTTGTTTTGAAACAGGGTTTCACTAGGTTGCTGAGAGTCTCTTGACATTGCTTGGGGCTGTCCTCGAATCTTCGATCCTCCTGTCTCAGCCTCCCAAGGACTGGGATTACAGGCATGCTCCACCATGCTCAGTGAGATATAATTTAAATATAAAACAGAAATAGGTTGAAAACAAATGAATGGAAAAAGATATACAAAGTAAACTGTAAGATATGCATACTGGACTGTTTATCTCAGCATCAGGGAAAATAGACTTCTAAGACAAATAATATTCCCAAGGATAAATATGAAATATCATGGATATTTCATAATGATAAAGAGGCCAATTAAACAGGAAGACATAATGATCATTAATGTTCATCACAACAGAGCTTTAGAATGCATGAAATAAAATTAATGGAATTAAAAGGAGACTAGCTAATTCCACAACCACAGTAGAAGATTTACACACCCCTTTTCAGCAATTGATAGAACTAAACAAAAATAATTAGGGAAGATCTCTATGCTTGAACAATATCAATCTCCTTGATCTAAGTTGACATTTATGAAACACAACACCAAAAAGAGTGAATGCACATTCTTTTCAAGTGCATAAATACATTGACCTAGATGGATCATATGCTAGGCTATTTAAAAAGTTGCAATAAATTTAAAAAAATTGAAATTGTACCACAAAATCAAACTGGAAATCAAGAAAAATAACATACGTAGAACCCCCAAATATTTGGAAATTAAACAACACACTTCTAAATAAATAATTGGTTAAAGAAAAAGTCACCAGGGAAATCAAAACCTTTTTATTTTTTGTGGTACTGGGGATGGAACCCAGGGGCACTCTACCTGTGAGCTACACCCCCAGCCCAGCCCTGTTTTATATTTTTATTTTGAAACAGGGTCTTGCTAAATTGTTGATGGCCTTGCTAATTGCTGAGGCTGGCCTTGAACCTGCAATCTTCCTGTATCAGCCTCCCAAGTACTGGGATTACAGGCATGTGTCACTATGCCCTGCTTCAAAAGGTATTTTGAATCAAACGATAATGAGATTATATCAAAATTCGTGGGATGTAATTAAAGCAGTGCTTGGAGGGAGGCCTATTTTTAAATGTCTATATTGGAAAAGAAGAAAGGTCTGAAATCATTGTTTTAAGCTTTCACCCTAAGAAGCTAGAAAAATAAAAGCAAACTCAAAAGATAATAAAGATAGGCACAAGAAGCAAGAACATTTAAAGGATAGATACTATATTATAGCAATAAAGCCAGAAACTAATTCTTTGAAAAGGTCAACAAAATTGGTAAACCCTTAGAGCTATAATAATCTCACATGAGGAAGACTTGACTGGTTGCTGCTAGTTTTGAAGATGAAGGAAAGGGAGGAATGATCCAAGGAACACAGTGGTCCCTAAAAACTGGGAATGGCCCTTAGCATATAGCCAGCAAGAAAATGGAGATTTTGGTCCTACAACTAACTATAAAGAATTGAATTCTACCAACAAAACAAAAGTGTAGGGAATGGATTGGCTCCTAAAGCTTTCAGAAAGGAATACATCCTTCTAGCATGTTGCTTTTAGTGTGGTGAGACATGTAGCCAACTTCCGACCTACAGAACTCTAAGATAGGAAATTTATATGGATTTAAGCCATGTCATTTCAAACAATTTGTTACAGCAGCAAAGGAAAACTAATACAGGACTCCACACAAAAATGTATCATGGACTTAAATCTTACAGTTAAAATGATAAATATTCTAGAAGAAAACACAGGAGAATATGTTTGTACCTTGGATAAGGTAAAGATTTCTTAGATATGACTCAAAAAACACAAACCCTAAAAGGAAAGATTGACAAATCATATTTTATCAAAATTAAAAATCGTCACTCTTTGAAAGAAATTGTAAAGGAAAATCACATGAGAAAAATATTTGCAATATATATATGTATATATATATCTGACAGATTGTTATCTAGATTATAAAAAATGGTCACTGCTCAAAAATAAGAAAAAAAAACAACTTAATTAAAAATGGATAGCTTGGTTCAGTGGCACACACATCTGTGATCTCAATACTTGGGAGGCTGAGACAGGAGGATCATGGGTTCAAGACCAGCCTCAGCAACTTAGTGAGGCCATCAGCAACTTAGCGAGACCCTGTTTCAAAATAAAAAATAAAAAAGGGCTGGGAGTATTAGCTCAGTGGTAGAATGCCCCTGGGTTCAATCCCCAGTACCACACACACATATACACATACACATACACATACACATACACATACACATACACAAATGGGTAGAAGATCTAACATACACTTCACAAAAAATGATATGTGAGTGACCAAGAGTTAAATATTTCTATTAATCAGAGAAATGCAAAGTAAAACTACAATAAGGTATTACTGCACATTAACTAGAATGACTAAAATTAAAAAGATTGTCAAGTCAAGGTTTGGCAAGGTGAAATGGCTGCTTTCAGATTTGGGGCCAGAAAAGTAAATGTTGTTTGTGGAACACCTTGTTATAGCACAGAGAAATAAAGTGATGGAAGATTACTGGGGTGGGGGGGACTTATTAAAAATGCCAGGGATCATTCTGAAAAACTGCCCATTGGCCTCATAAGACAATGTGAGCATTAATTAGAAAATAGCTGCAAGGGATTAAAATACTCACAATATTCTTAAATCAGAGGTGATAATACTAAAACCATCAGTCACCTTAGAGAATTCTATGAAAGATTTTTATTCTGGGAACTAACAAATAAGCAGAGTTAACAATTATCTTTCCTCCTTATGTAACATGTGCCTTGGGATAACCAAATAGTGGGTGAGAAGTATTATGGCTAAAAAATGAAAAAGGAATGATAATATTATCACTATTTTGTAACCCTTAATGAACAGACATTATGCCCCAACGGATGGGTATGGACCTATAATCTTTCCAAGATAAAAAAATTGAACTTGAACTTAATAAAATCATGAGCTATAACTAGCAGTTTGTAGAAAACATAAGGCTTAGGAGAATATGTTAAATTACATCATTGGAAAGCAATTAGCAAAATCCAGACTGGGAAATTCTTTAGGACAAATGACAGTTTCTTCAAGTAAAAATTACCCTAAGGGGGGCTGAGGTGGGGAGCCAGCTTGAGGAGGTCATGCTGGATGGAGCATGACCTGCTGTGGGAGATTATAGGAAATATTGCCACACTGTCCCAGCCAGCCCCTTCTGAGTGGCCTAGGGTGCACCTGGCAGAATATTATAAACTTTCTTTTGCCTTCCCACCACATTTTCTTTTGTCTTAATAAGCTGTATTTTCATAATATGTTAGGACTTTTTGGTTTGTATAATTTCTGCCCCCACCATTCATTTTGTTGTAGTTATTACTACAGTGGATACCATAGTTTATACCTGGTGTTTAAAGCTATATGTGGTTCATGGTTATTTGTTGATTTTTTTGTTAACTGCTGACTCCACATTCCTGTTTTTGTGGGTATTAGTGTCATAGATGTCATACTAGTAGGCACCTGGTATTTATTTCAGTGCTGTACATTGCTCATTGATGTTGTTGCTTTTATTTCCCCCTTTTCTATCAGGTGCTGAGAATCCAGTGTGACACTATGAGTTCACAAGGTAGATACTCTGCTGCAAGAAAGACCCCAGTATTATGAGTCCTACAGAGAAGGTGGGATCCTCAATCTCTGACAGTATACACTGTGTCAAAGTACACTAACCATCACCAAAGAATAAGCAAGGAAAATATACTTCAAAACTTACTGGGAAATATATTCAACCATTTACAACTTGATATTCTAGAATACTTCAAGAGAAGGCTGTGACCTAAAATGGCCCTCACATAAAAGTCGAAAAGAAATCTATCCCAAGAGCTGCACAAATCTTAACACAGGAATACAAGAAATATGAAAAAATAAGGTAACATAATACCTTCTAAGGTTCATAAATCACCAGCAAATGACTCCAAAGATATCAAAGTAGATTAAATATCAGATAAAGAATTAAAAAGGTGATTCTAAAGAAAATGGATGAATTCCAAGAGAAGACAGAAAAACAACAATGAATTGGGAAAGTCAGCACAGCATATGAAAAATTCAATAAAGAAATAGAGATATTGAAAAATGACTAAGCAGAAATCTTGGAACTAAAAGGCACAATAAATTAAAAAAAATTCAGTTGAAAGTCTCTCCAACAGACCATGTAGAAGACAGAATCCCAGAACTGGAAGACAAAACAGCCAGCCTTGAATATCCAGATAGTATTAAAGAAAATAAAAAAGTAAGCATGATCAGAATATATAAGTACTCTGGGAAAACATTAAAAGACCAAATTTAAAAATGACTGGAATTGAAGAGAGATCCAATAGGCTACTGGCATTGACAACCTTTTCAGGGAAAGAATAACAGAAAAATTTCCAAACCTTGGAAATGAGATAGATATCTTGATATAGGAGGCATTTAGAACCCCAAACAGATAAGATCAAAACAGAACGTCTTCACAGCATAATATAATTAAAATGCTTAACATACAAAAGCCCCAAGAGAAAAAAGTCAATTCACATTTAGAAGTAATCCAATCAAAATCACTTCTGATTTCTTAGCACAAACTCTAAAAATCCAGAAGGGCTTTGAAAGATGTATGCCAATCATTGAAAGAAAAATAACTGCCAACCAAGATTTCCATATCCAGCAAAGCTATCCTTCAGAATTGAAGGAGAAATAAAACCTTCCAAGATAAGTAGAAACTAAAAGAATTCATGACTATTAAGCTGGCACTACAGAAAATAATTAAAGAAATATTACACACAGAAGAAATTAAAAACAAACTCCAGAGCTCAAGAAGGGATGGATCTCCTTAGAAGAGTAACTCAGCAAATGAAAAAAGGACTGAATTAAGCATTAGAAATAAATTAAAATGACAGGAATTAATAAACATCTCTCTATAATAACACTGAACATAAATGATCTCAACTCTCCACTTAAAAGATACAGATTGATAAAGTGAATTAAAAAATAAGACCCAGATCTTGGCCAGGCCCCGCTGGGCTTCCAGCTGCCAGCACCACAGCTTCCAGAGACCTCCAGCAAAGCAGCAGCAGAATTCTGTGAAGCCAGTGACTACTGACCATCATCAAAAGCAGCCAACTTTTCTCTCCATGCCCAACAAAGACCTGACTACCCAGGTTGCCCAGCTAGATCCTGCAGCTGCAGCTGAACTCATCTCTCCCTGCAGGGACCTGAGAAGCACTCATCAAGACCATGAGTTAACAAGCCATCCCAGTGGTATCCTGCCTTGCGCAGCCACAGGGACTTGCGTAGCAACGAACAGACTCACCAGAGTTTGTGCCTGGCATGCATGCATGATAGTGACCGACAGTGCTCCATGTGATTATAACCAGCAGATCAGTGGCGGTGTCCCAGGGACCATCAAAGCTCAGCGAGCCAGGCCACAGGTTCGGAACGTAGCAATCGCTGGCCCAGCTGAACATAGGCCCATTGGCCACAGAAGCTAGAGGTCAGCACTCTGCAGTTTCACAGGCTCACAATCAGCAGAGCAGTGGTGATGTCTGTGGGGCTTTAAATCCCAACTAGCAGGCTTCAGGCTCTGAACAGAAAATCATAGTTTCTGGCCCTACAGAGTTTGGGCCTGGAGAGCATGGTGGCCTGCAGCCAATCAGAGACTCCTATTTGCCTGCACTAAGAACTATATCTAGTTAAAGAGGCTCTGGGGGACAAGCTCAAAAGTTTGATTATATGAGACAAATTTGTAGATGCAAATATATACCCGCAGCATAGACTTTGTTATAAAGGGATAACAAATAGACATGAGGTATGTTCCTTCTATTCCAATTCTCTGCAGTGTTCTTATCATGAATGTTTGTTGGATTTTGTCAAATGCTTTTTCAGCATCTATTGAAATGATCATGTGATTTTTGTCTTTAGTTCTGTTTATGTGATGGATTACATGGATTGTTTTTCATATGTTGAACCAGCCTTGCATCCCTGGGATGAACCCTACTTGGTCATGATGTATGATTTTTGTGATGTGGTTTTGAATGCACGTTGCTAGTATTTTGTTTAGAAGTTTTGCGTCTAAGTTCATCAACGATATAGGTCTGTAGTTTTCTTTTCTTGAGCTGTCTTTGTCTGCTTTTGGTATTAGGGTGATGTTGGCTTCATAGAATGTGTTTGGGAGAGTCCCATTTCTTTCTATTTCATGGAATAGATTGAGGAGTATTGGGATTAGTTCTGTAAAGGTTTTATAAAATTCACCTGGGAAACCATCTGGACCTGAGCTTTTATTTGATGGTAGGCTCTTTATTGCTGCTTCAATCTCATTAATTGCTATTGGTCGATTTAAATTTTCTATGTCTTCTTGATTCAACTTAGGAAGGTTGTACACATCTAGAAATTTGTCAATTTCTTCTAGGTTTTCCATTTTGTTGGAGTATAGTTTTTCAAAGTAGTTTCTGATTATATCCTCTGGATTTCCATGCTGTCAGTGGTAATATCACCTTTTTCATCTCTTATTTTAGTAATTTGGGTTGATTCTTTCTTTTGGTTAGGTTGGCTAGTGGTTTATCTATCTTGTTTATTTTTTCAAGGAACCAGCTTTTGGATTTGTTGATTTTTTTTGTATTTTTTTATTCTCTACTTTGTTGATTTCTGCTCTGATTTTAATAATTTCCTGTCTTCTACTAGCTTTGGGATTAGACTGTTCCTGTTTTTCAAGGGCTTTGAGGTGTGTCATTAGGTTATTTATTTGGTGATTTTCTGTTCTTCTTATGTGGGCACTCAGTGCTATGAATTTTCCTCTTAGTGCTGCCTTCAGGGTGTCCCAGAGATTTTGATATGTTGTGGCTCTGTTTTCATTTCTTTCTAGGAATTTCTTGATTTCTCCCCTTATTTCTTATTTTACCCATTCCTCATTCAGCAGTGTGGTATTCAGTCTCCACATGTTTATGAGGTTTCTCTGGGTCTTCTTATAGTTGATTTCTAGTTTCATTCCATTATGGTCTGAAAAGACGCAGGGGATTATGTCATATTTTTTGAAATTGCTAGTACTCACTTTGTGGCCTAGGATATGGTCTATTTTAGAGAAATTTCCATGGGCAGCTGAAAAAAATGTGAATTCAGCTGTAGTTGGGTAGAATATTCTATGTGTCTACTAGGTCCATTTGGTTTATGGTGTTCCTTAGGTCTGAGGCATCTTTACTGACTTTTGTCTTGAAGATCGATCTAGTGGTGTGAGAGGTGTGTTGAAGTCTCCCAATATTATTATTGTATTGGGATCTATGTGTGATTTAATGTCACGAAGAGTTTCTTTTATGAAAGTGGTTGCACCTATGTTTGGGACATAAATGTTGGCTATTGTTATATCCTCTTGCTGGATTGTTCCTTTTACCAGTAAGAAATGACCTGCTTTGTCTCTTCTGATAAGTTTAGGTTTGAAGTCTAATTTGTCTGATATCATAATTGCTACTCCTGCTTGTTTTCGAGTTCCATTAGCATGGATTACCTTGCTCCACCGCTTCACTTTTAGTTTGTGTGTATCTTTACTTGTAAGGCGTGTTTCTTGCAGGCAGCATACAGATGGATTGTGATTTTTAATCCATTTTGCCACCTTATGTCTTTTGATTGGGGAGTTGAGGCCATTTATATTCAGTGTGATTATTGAGAGATGGGTTTTCATTCCTAACATTTTGAGTTTTAATTTCTGTTTGAGGTAGTGTTTGTTCTTTGCCTAGTTGTTTGTTTGATGGAAATCACTGTTTCTCTGGTTCTGGCATTTCCTTATTATTTCTTCTTCGTAATTAATCTCTTTGAGCATTTTCTCTAGTGCTGGTTTGGAAGACATAAAGTCTTTCAGCTTCTGTTTGTCATGGAAGGTTTTTGTTTCTCCATCAAATTTGATAGATATCTTTACTGGGTAGACAAATCTTGGCTGGAGGTTGTTTTCTTTCAGAGTTTGGAATATGTCGCCCCAGGCCTTCCTGGCTTTCATGACTTGGTTTGGAAGGTTGGGAATGATTCTTATTGGTTTGCCTCTGAATGTTACTTGCTCTTTTGCTCTCACTGCCTTTAAGATTCTCTCTTTGGTCTCTACATTAGTCAGTTTGAATATTATGTGGTGTGGTGAACCTCTTCTCTGATCCTGTCTATTGGGGGTTCTATATGTTTCCTGTACCTGTGTATCGACCTCTCTTTCTATGTTTGGAAAATTTTTCTAATATTACTTCTCTGAATAGATTATTGATTCCTTTAGTTTCAGCTTCTAATCCCTCTTATATGCCTATTATTCTTATGTTTGCTCTTTTAAGACTGGCTGAGATCTCTTCAATGTCCAATTCATGCTGTCGAATTGTTTTTTCTAATTTATATACTATGTGTTCATTTTTGGAGAGGTCATCTTTTGGAGAGTGAGATTCTGTTTTCCATGTGGTCTAGTCTATTGTCGATGGTCTGTATTGATGCCTTCATTTCAATTATTGCATCCTTCACTTCCTTCAGAGCTTCTTTTTGATTCCTGCTTATTTGATCCTTCATTGCTTTCAGGCTCTCTCTGAATTCTTTTCAGAAATCCTGTATCATTTCCTCTACTGAAGTTCTGAATTGTCCTTCTGGCAATCTTTGCACTTCTGAGTTGGTGGGTTCTGTTGTTGTGGGGTCGTGGGAACTCATTATTTCTTTGCTATTCTTCCTTTTCATGATTTCAGGTTTCTTATGTTTATACCTTTGTTGCTTTTGGTAGTTCTCTCTCTCTCACTCTGTAGCTATCCTATGTCTAATCCCTCTCCCTTTATGGTTTCTTATCCTGGAGGTAGATAGTTGCTACTAGGTGAGCCTTAAAGGTGAATATCCTTTCCTAAATGGTTATTCTCACTTGCTCTGTATAATGTCCATTTGCAGGCCCAGTTCTTGGTCTCCTTCAGAGATTGGGACCCTTGCCTGGTGCCTCTCACTACCTGTGCAAGCGACCAGTGCCACTATTGCCCTTCTCACTGCAAGCGTGGGTCTCCATGGTCTCTACTTGGGCTGTCCCTATGTCTCTCTCTATCTACACCTATGGCAGGTGTCACCAGCAGGGGGCCCTGGGCTTGTGTCTCTCTTTGCCTACAGAAGCAGTGGGTGTTGCCTTGCCCCGATTCTGTGCAAACACGGAACTCCACGTTTTCCACAGAGAGGGCTGGTTTGGTCCAATTTTCCCCATGTACCACAGCTGTATGTCCTGTGGTCCTCCCCGGGGACTCTACAAGGGTGCTGCGACCCATGGACTGCAAGTCTGTCCCACTCAAATGTCACCAGGGACTGTCTGCTTATCCATGCATCTACCGCGTCCCACAGCAGATGCCACTCCCACCTCTGCCGGGGCAATCCTCACTGTCCCAGACCCCGCGAGTCCCTGTGGCTGTGCTGGGTGGTCTCCCCCTGGGTGGCTCATTGACTTACGGTCTTCTTGAGCGCTGCTTTGAATCTCTGGGGGGGGGCTCAGTTGCTGCTGCAGGCTCTGGTCAGGCCTCCGGGTCCTGCTCTGGGTCCTGGGGACTCTGCTGAGTATGGATCGAACTCCTGCTCTTACCCATCGCTGATGCTCTGCAGTGCTGGTTTTAGAAGAGCTCCCTGGCTTCCTTGTTGGTGGCCTGCAGAAGCCGCAATGCCGGTTGCTGTTGGCGCAGTCTGATCAAGATGGCGTCACTGCCGCTTCTGCCAATGCAGCAGTTTGGGTCTGTGTCGCGCGTGGAGCAAGTTGTTGCTCGCCTTCACTGCTGCTATTCTGCAGCTGCTGGATTCACAGCAGGTCGCTGGTGTCTCCACTGGACTTGTGCAGGAGCCACAATTCTGGTAGCCGCCGGTAATGTCCTGCCAAGATGGCACCGCTCCAATCTCTTTGATTGTTATTGGTTGGTTTAATTTTTCTATATCTTCTTGATTCAATTTGGGAAGGTTGTATGTGTCTAGAAATTTGTCAATTTCTTCTAGGTTTTCCATTTTGTTTGAGTATATCTTTTCAAAGTAGTTTCTGATAATCCTCTGGATTTCTGCACTGTCAGTGGTAATATCTCCTTTTTCATCTCTTATTTTGGTAATTTGGGTTGATTCTCTTTTTCTTTTGGTTAGGTTGGCTAATGGTTTGTCTATCTTGTGTATTTTTTTGAGAAACCAGCTTTTGGTTTTGTTGATTTTTTGTATTTTTTTATTCTCTACTTCATTGATTTCTGCTCCAATTTTAATAATTTCCTGTCTTCTACTGGCTTTGGGATTAGACTGTTCCTGCTTTTCAAGGGCTTTGAGGTCTGTCATTAGGTTGTTTATTAGGTGCTTTTCTGTTCTACTTATGTGAGCACTCAGTGCTATGAATTTTCCTCTTAATACTGCTTTCAGTGTGTCCCAGAGATTTTGATATGTTGTTTCCCTATTTTCATCCGTTTCTAGGAATGTCTTAATTTCTTCCCTTATTTCCTCTATGACACATTCTTCACTCAGCAGTGTGGTGTTCAGTCTCCACGTGTTTATGAGATTTCTCTGTGTCATCTTACAGTTGATTTCTAGTTTCATTCCATTATGGTCTGAAAATACACAGGGGATTATGTCACATTTCTTGAATTTGCTATTACTTGCTTTGTGGCCTAGGATATGGTCTATTTTAGAGAGGGTTCCATGAGCAGCTGAATAAAATGTGAATTCAGCTGCAATTGGGTGGAATATTCTGTATGTGTCTAGTAGGTCCATTTGGCCTATGGTGTTCCTTAGGTCTGAGGCATCTTTACTGACCTTTTGTCTTGAAGATTGATCAAGTGGTGTGAGAGGAGTGTTGAAGTCTCCTAATATTATTGTATTAGAATCTATGTGTGACTTAATGTCATGAAGAATTTGTTTCATGAAAGTGGTTGCACCTATATTTGGGGCATAAATGTTGACTATTGTTATATCCTCTTGCTGGATTGTTCCTTTTACCAGTAAAAAGTGACCTTCTTTGTCTCTTTTGATAAGTCTAGGCTTGAAGTCTAATTTGTTTGATATCATAGTTGCTACTCCTGCTTGTCTTCATGTTCCACTAGTGTGGATTACCTTGCTCCAGCTTTTTACCTTTAGTTTGTGAGTGTCTTTACTTGTAAGGTGTGTTTCTTGTAAGCAGCATATAGATGGATTAAGATTTTTGATCCATTTTGCCACCTTATATCTTTTGTTTGTAGAATTGAGTCCATTTATATTCAGCGTAGTTATTGAGAGATGATTCTTAATTCCTAACATTTTGAGTTTTAACTTCTGTTTGAGGTAGTTTTTTTTTTTCTTTTCTTAGTTGGCTGTTTGATGGAAATTATTGTTTCTTTGGTTCTGGCATTTATTATCTCTTCTTTATAGTTAATCTCTTTGAGTATTTTCTTTAATGCCGGTTTGTCAGACATAAATTTTTTCAGCTTCTGTTTGTCATGGAAGGTTTTTATTTCCCCATCAAATTTGATAGAAATCTTTGCTGGGTAGGTAAATCTTGGTTGAAAGTTGTTTCTTTCAGAGTTTGGAATATGTCATCGCAGGCCTTCCTGGCTTTCATGATGTGGTTTGGAAGGTCGGGAGTGATTCTTATTGGCTTGCCTCTGAATGTTACTTGGTTTTTAACTCTCGTTGCCTTTAAGATTCTCTCCTTGGCCTCTATATTAGTCAATTTGACTATTATGTGATGTGGTGACCCTTTTCTCTGATCTTGTCTATTGGGGGTTCTATATGTTTCTTGTACCTAAGTGCCAACCTCCCTTTCTATGTTTGGGAAAATTTCTAATATTACTTCTCTGAGACTATTGATTACTTTGGTTTCAGCTTCTATTCCCTCTTCTATGCCTATTATTCTTAGGTTTGCTCTTTTCAAATTGGCTGAGATCTCTTCGATGTCCAATTCATGATGTCGAATTGTTTTTTTCTATATTATATATGATGCACTCACTTTTGGAGAGGTCATCTTCTAAGAGTGAGATTCTGTTTTCCATGTGGTCTAGTCTACTCTTACTAGTTTGTATTGATGCCTTCATTTCAATTATTGCATCCTTCACTTCCTTCAGAGCCTCTATTTGATTCCTATTTTGCATGTCAGATTCTTTGCTTATTCGATCCTTCATCACTTTCAGACTCTGAATTCTTTTTGGAAATCCTGTATCATTTCTACTACTAAAGTTCTGAATTGTACTGGCAATTCCTGCATTTCTGTGATGATGGGTTCTATTATTGTGGAGTTGTGGGAGCTCATTGTTTCTTTGTTGTTCCTCTTTCCCATGATTTCAGGTTTCTTAAGTTTATATCTTTGTTGCTTTTGGTATCTCTCTCTCACTCTGTAGGTTTCCTGTGTCTAATCACTCTCCCTGTATAGTAACCTGTTCTGGAGGTAGATATTTACTATTAGGTGTGCCTTAAAGATGACTAGCTTCTACTGTATGAGTATTCTTAGCTCTCTGTTGTGTGTTTATCACCATTTAATACGTTCTTCGAAATCTGTGTCCCGTATCACCCCACTGTTGTTCTGCCAATAGATTGTTGGTACTGGGTTACATTACTCTAGGGTTCCTTCTGTCTGCTGCAGTGGTGTTGTTGATGAGTTCCAGGTGTTGAGGTCCGTGGACCTGTCTGTTGCCTCTGTAATAGGGGGTAGACTCAGAGATGTGGGTAGGTAGTTTGTACCCTGTGCATTTTTAAACTTCAATGTGTGGGTTCCTGATTGGTTCCATTTGTCAGTGGTAGTTAGTTTGTCTTTGATGTCTGACAGTCTTTTCTGGTGGTTCACCTATTTGGTCTGAGTACAGGTGAAGAACACTGGCACTCTCTGCTTCCTGAGTCCCCCTGTCTCTGCCCATTTGGGCAGAGACCCTCTTGGGCTGGCCTGGGTGCAGGTAGTGGAAGGCTCACCCTCTTCGCTGCCTGTGTCCCTCTTTCTCTCTGTCTGGGCACAGGTGGGGGACACCGGCACTCTCTGCCCATTATGCTGAGTCCCTCTCAGGCTGGCCTGGGCACAGGTGGGGGAAGGCCGGCACTCTCTGCTGCCCACGACCCTCTTTCTCTCCTGATTGCTGACAGGTGACATGGGTGCTCTCTGCCTGTTTAGGCCAAGACCCTCTTGGGCTGGCCTGAGCTCAGGCAGGGAACGCCAGTGCCCTCTGCTTCTTGTGTTCCTCTGTCACTCTGCCTGTTTAAGCTGATTCCCTCTGGGGCTGGCCTGGGTGCAGGCATGTAAGGCCGGCACTCTCCGCTTTCCATGTCCCTCTGTCACTCTGCCTGTTTAGGCCAAGACCCTCTTGGGTTGGCCTGAGTGCAGGCTGGGAAGGCTAGCACTTTCCGCTTTCCGTGTCCCTCTGTCACTCTGCCTGTTTAGGCAGGGACCTTCTTGGGCTAGCCTGGGCACAGGTGAGGAAGCACACTCTGCTGCCCGCGCAACCCTCTTTTCTCTCTGCCTAGGTGCAGGAGGGGGAACACTTGTGCCCTCTGCTTCCTGTGTCCCTCTGGTTCTGTCTGTTTAGGCAGACACACTCTCTGGCTGGCCTGGGGCGCAGACGGGGGAAGGCTGCTCACAACCCACTTTTCTCTCCGCCTGGGCATAGGCGGGGAATGCTGGCGCTTTCCAGGTGGGGAACACTGGCACTATCAGCTTCCCACATTTGCTTGGTGCTGAGTCCCTCCCGGGCTGTTCTAGGCACAGGTGGGGACGCTGTACTCCCTAGAGAAGGCTGTGTTGGTCTGCAACTTTCAGACCTGCACTATTCCTCAGATTTTCGTGTGTGGCTACAGCCACAGACTGCTTGTGTCCCCATCCTCTCTTTTTTTTCCTGGGGAGGGGGCTCTTTTCAGTTATTCTGTGAGGCTGCAGCACTCACCTCTCCTGCCGAGTGTGTGGAGGACCAGTGGATTGCGATGGACATGGAAGTGGATGTAGTCATCCCTCTCTTTCTTTTTGTCCTTGGGCTGTGGGATTTTGTAGTTGATGATCCTGATGTCTGTGAGAAAGGCTTCAGGTTGCTGGTTGTAAGATTTGGATTTTCTGAAGGTTCCTGCTGGTCCAGCGACCCGGTCCGGGACCGGGGCTATTGTTCTCCCATCTCTGGTTGATTGCCCCCTTTTTTTACCCTTTTTCAGCCTGGGTGTTAATCGGTGGGCTTCTATATATTCTTAAATGTTATTGTCTTTAGTTCCTGTCTCCCATGAAAGTAGTATGGGATGTGTATGGCTGTTCAGTTCGGAGCACCCGAGACAATTTAGAGACAGGCTCCTCTCGGTGTCCTTACTCCAATGCCGTCTTCCCTAGTTCTTGCTCTATTTTGAAGATTTATATTCCAATAAACTGGAAAACATGGAATAAATCGACAGATTTCTAGACACATGCAACCTACCTAAATTCAACCAAGAAGATATAGAAAACCTAATCCACCCAAGAGCAAACAAAGAAATAGAAACAGCAATAAAAAGCCTTCCATCGCCGTGTGTGGTGGCACACACTTGTAATCCCAGTACTTGGGAGGCTGAGACAAGAGGATCGCGGGTTTGCATCTAGACTCAGCTACTTAATGAGGCCCTCCACAACTTAATGAGACCCTGTTTCAAACTAAAGAATAAAAAATAGGGCTAGGGGTATAGCTCAGAGGTAGAATGTCCCTGGGTTCAATCCCCAATACCTAAAAAAAAAGTCTTCCATCAAAGAAAAGGAATATGTCTAGGTCCAGATATATTCCCAGCTGAATTCTACAAAACCTTTACAGAAGAACTAAACCCAAAACTTCACATTTTGTGAAATAGAAAGAGATGGAATTCTTCCAAACTCCTTCTATGAGGCCAGTATCATCTTAATACCAATACTGAATAAAGATCCCTCAAGAAAAGAAAATTACAGACCAATATCAATAAACATAGATGCAAAAATTTTAAACAAAATACTATCCACGCACATTCAAAACCACATCAAAAAAATTGTACATCATGACCAAGTTGGTTTCATCCCAGGAATGCAAGGATGGTTCAACGTATGCAAATTAATACATGTTATTCACCACATAAATAGAACAAAGGACAAAAATCACATGATCATCTCAATAGATGCCGAAAAATCATCTGACAAAATCCAACACCCATTCATTTTTAAAACATTGCAGAAAATCAGAATAGAAGGAATGTACCTCAACATCCTTAAGGCAATATACAATAAACCCAAAGCCAATATTATATTGAATGGGAAAAAACTGCAGGAATTCTCTTTAAAATCGGGAACATGACAAAGATGCCAACTATCACCTCGAGACTCACACTATCACTACTCAACATAGTCCTTGAGACTCTTGCCAGAGCAATAAGACAGGAGAAGGATATCACAGGAATTCAAATATGAAAAGAATTATAATTATCCCTATTTGCAGATGACACGATCCTATATTTAGAAGACCAAAAAAAAATACCCCAACCAAAAGACTACTAGAGCTGATTAATAAATTCAGCAAAGTAGTAGGATACAAAATCAACCTAAAATAATCAGTAACATTTCTATATGCCAATCATGAATCCACAGAGAAAGAAATCCAGAAAATAATTCCATTCACAATAACCTAACAGTCAATAAAATGCCTAGGAATGAACCTAACCAAGGAGGTAAAAGACTCTGTAATGAAAATTATAAAACACTAAAGAAAGAAATTGAAGAAGATTTTAGAAGATCAAAGATCTTCTTTGCTCTTGGATAGGCAGAATAAATATCAAAATGGCCATTCTACCAAAAGTGATCTACAGAGTCAATACAGTCCCTATCAAAATACCAATTTCATTCTTCATAGACCTAGAAAAATCAGTCATAAATTTCATATGGAGAAACAAAATACCCAGAATAGCCAAAGCAATTCTCAGCAGTAAGAACCATGCAGGAGGCATCACAATTCCTGACTTCAAATTATATTACAGAGCTATAGTAATAAAAATAGCATGGTATTGGCACAAAAACAGACACATAGACCAATGGAACAGAATAGAAGATACAGAAACAAATCCACACACTTATAGCCACTTGATTTTTCACAAAGGTGCCAAACATACGTTGGAGAAAAGATAGCCTTTTCAATGAATAGTGTTGGGAAAACTGGTTATCCAGTTGTAGAAAAATGGAAGTAAATCCTTACCTCTCACCTTGCACAGTAGTCAACTCAAGATGGATCAAAGACCTGGAAATTAGACCAGAGACTTTGAAACTACTAGAGGAGGGCATAGGTCCAATACTCTAACATATAGGCACAGGTAGAAACATCTTTAACAAAACCCCCAAAGCTCAGGAAATTAAAACAAGAATTACTAAATGGGATGGCATTAAATTCAAAAGTTTCTGCTCATGAAAGGAAACCATCAAGAGTCTAAAGAGAAAGCCTACAGAATGGGAAAAGATCTTTGCCAGTTATCCCTCTGATAGAGGACTCATATCTAGAATATACAAAGAACTTAAAAAACTTTACACTACAAAAACAGATAATCCAATCAAGAAATGGGCAAATGGATTGAATAGATACTTCACAAAAGAAGAGACAAAAATGGCCAATAAATACATGAAAAAATGTTCAACATGATTAGCAATCAGGGAGATGCAAATCAAAACTACACTGAGATTCCATTTAACCCAAATCAGAATGGCAATCATCATGAATTAAAAAAACAATGAATGTTGGGGAGGATGTGGGGAAATTAGAACTCTTGTACACTGTTGGTGGGATTGCAAATTAGTTCAGTTGCAGTGGAGAATGGATCCATCATATGATCCAGCTATACCACTCCTGGGTATCCTTCCAAAGGGGCTGAAATCAGAGAACTACAGTAATATATGCAAATCCATGTTCATAGCAGCACAATTCACAATAGCCAAATAATGGAACCAACCTAGGTGACCATCAACAGATGAATGGATTAGAAAATTAAGGGATATACACACAATGAAATTCTACTCAGCAATAAAAAAGAACAAAATTATGTCATTTGCAAGAAAATGGAAGGACCTGGAGAACATTATGTAAAGTGAGAGTAGCCAGTCACAGAAAGTGAAGGGCTATATATTTTGTCTAATATGTGCAAGCTAGGGAGTAAATGGGATACCAGAGGAACTCCAGATAATGGAAGAGAAACCTCAGTGAAGCCAGGGAGATGTTCTAGGGGAAGGGGAGGGGGAAGAGTGAGGTTCATTGAAGGAATTACTACCATCGGCTTTGTGTACATATATGAAAATACCAATGTCAATCTCAGTATTCTGTATGGGTAAAGGGGGGAGGGAGAAAGGGAGGCACCCACCAAGTGCTGTGTGCATGTAAGTCACTGTCAACATGATTTACATTATGATGTGAGACTATAATGCATCAATAAATGCATATAAAAAAAGAAATCCTAAAGTCATAAAAAAAGACCCAGTTATATGTTGTTTGCAAGAGACTCATCTTCAGGCAAAGGCAGCCACATGCTGAAAGTGACAGGATAGAAAATGGTATTCCATGCAAATGGAGCCTGAAAAAAAAAGCAAGAGTAACTACTCTCATGTTTGACAAAGCCGACTTCAAGTCAAAATTAATCAGAAGAAACAAAGGTCATTTCTTACTGGTAAAGGGAACAATTCAACAAAACATATAATGATAGTAAATATTTATGTCCCAAATATTAGTGCACCTAATTAGATAAAACAAATGTTACTTGACATAAAGACTCAGACCCCAAAACAATAATACTGGGTGATTTTAAGACACCTCTCTCATGAACAGATAGGTCACCCAGACATAAACTGAATAGACTCTTCAGACCTAGAAAATATTATAAATCAAATAGACCTACTATGCTGGGTGTGGTGGTGCAAGCTTGTAATTTCAGTACTTGGGAGGCTGAGAAAGGAGGATTGCAGGTTCACGGCCAGCCTCAGCTACTTAGTGAGGCCCTCTGCAACTTAGTGAGACCTGTTTCAAAAGAATAAAAAATAGGGCTGGGGTTTTAGCTCAGAGGTAGAATACCCCTGGGGTTCAATCCCCAGTACCACAAACAAAACAAAACAAACAACAACCACCACCACAACAACAAAAAACCCAAAACAAATAGACCTATCATATATCTATATAGAATATTTCATCCAACAACAGCCAAATTAATTTTCTTCTTAGCTGCTCATGGAATCTTACCCTAAATAGACCATATTAGGCCACAAAGCAAATCTTATCAAATGCCAAAAAATTGCATCTTATCAGATCATAATGAGATGAAATTAGAAATCAATAGCAAGAAAAACTACAAAAATTATATAAACACATGGAGATTGAACAATATGCCTTTTCATATACTTATCTATATTTGTTGACATTCTAAATAATCATCCTGAAATTAAAATATTTCCCCCAAAGAATTTTCAATAAATCTAAAAGCTCCAGCAATTTTTGCTGCTGCTATGTCATGTGCAGGAAAATGGATGGTACTTGAGAGCATAATGTTAAGTGAAATGAGCAAGACTCACAAAGTCAAAGGCCGTGTGTTTTCTCTTATATGTGGAATCTAGAAAGATAAAAGGAAAAACAGTGGGGATTCATGAAAATAGAAGGGAGACCAGTAGAGTACAGGAAGGGAACCAAGGAGAGGGAGGAAGGAAAGGAAAGGGGCGGTAATGGGAAATGAAATTGACCAAACTATGTTATACACATGTATGGATGTGTCATAACGAATCCAACTCTTATGTATAATTATAATGTACCAATAAAAATTAATTAAAAAAGAATTAGACATAGGGAGTCACATGGGACAATACAATAATCCAAAATCTAGCCGGGCGTGGTGGCGCATGCTTGTAATCCCAGTACTTTGGGAGGCAAAGACCGGAGGATTCGGGTTTGCGGCCAACCTCAGCGCGCATGCGCGTGCGCTCAATCTCTCTCTCTCTCTCTCTCTCTCTCTCTCTCTCCCTGTCTCTCTCTCTCTCTCTCTACCTAGTGAGGCCCTCCGCAACTTTGTAAGACCCGGTTTCAAAATAAAGTATAAAAAAATAGGGCCGGGGGTGTAGCGTGGAGGTAGAACGCCCCCGCGTTCAATCCCCGGTACCGCAAAAAAAAAAAAAATCTAGAAACAGTTGAACTAACAGTTGAACTAAGGGGACTGAAAGATCAAGGGGTAGGGAACATTATTGGAATTCAAAAATAGTCACATAAAATAAGATGCCTTGAGACAGCTCAAGAGAGATTGAGGTGCTCTCACAAGGGAGAAGGCCCAGGGAATAAACCTGGTCCTGCTTTTCTCTCTCCTTCTACTTTTTCTCCAGGGCTTCCCATTGACTTAACTCAACCAGAAGTCAGAAGGGATGAGAGCCTGTTGGTTTAGTCTCTATAGATCAGTCTCTTTGTAGGGTAGAGAAGAGAGGAAGGTGGATCTGAAGGGTCAGAGAGAAGATATATAACACATGCAAGAAGACAGGGGAACAACAGGGGCAAGGGTTGGAAGCGTTAAAATAAAACTGTGAAATGATTAGGTATGTAGAAATACCCAATGACTCAACACATGCACTATTAGAATCAGTATTTGGGTTCAGAGAAGTTGTTGGATATAAAGTTAACAAAAATAATTGTATTTCTAAATATCAGCAATTTGAGTCTGAAATCTTAAAAGTTTCTTTTTATAATAGCATCAAAAATATTAAATTTCTATGAATAGGACTATTAAAATACATGAAAAACATTCATGCAAATAATAAATGTACTATGAGAATTTAAAGAAGATCTAAATAAATGGAAAAGATCAAGGATTGGAAATACTAAATTTAAAGCTGTTATTTCTCTTCCAACTTTTCTACAGATTAAGTGCAATTCCAATAAAAATCCCACTTGAGTGTACTTGCATGAGTATATGTTTGTATATTTGTGTAACATCACGATTAGAATTCTAAAAATTGATAAAGAATGCACAGGTCCAAGAATATCTAAGATATTTTAAAAGAAGAATAGAGTGAGTACACTTGTATTACTAGATATTAAGACTTATTCCAGTGTGTACTAATTAAGGCAATCTTGTTTTGAATCAGGGATAAACCAATATACTGTACGATACAAATAAAGAACAGTATAGAGCTGTGGTCTTTTTACTAAAAGGTGCTTGTCCAACAGGATATCTACTTAGGAGAAAATAAAACTTGACCCCACCACACATCCTACAACAAAAAAATTTCAGATAGATCATGGACATGAATGTGAAAGGCAACAAACAAATGAAGAAAACCAACTCCCTTTCCATTAAAAAAAATCTACAAACAAACTTTTACAAGACAATATTGGAAACCATAGTCAGAAGCGTGGGAGAGACTTCTAACATAGGATACCAGAAGTACTAATCATAAAGAAAAAGACTGTTAATTCTGACTATATTAAAATTAAAAGTTTATGTTCATCAAAAGACAGATTAAAGAGTTAGAAAGGGAAGATCGAGAATGGGAAGATACCTGTAACAAACACAATCAACAAAGAGCTCACAACCAGAATACATAGAATTTGTCACTAATGAAGAATAAAAAGACAAACAATACAATAGAAAAATAAGTATTTCCAAATGTCCAATGAACAAATTAAATGGTATGTAGCTGCCTTAGTAATCAGGAAAATGCAATATGAAACTCTAATTTTTATATTCACTTGCCCAAACGGTTAATGCTAAAGACACAGACAACAGTACACGTTAGTAAGGACATGGACCATCTAAACTCTTACGCACTGCTGGTGGGAATGCAAATTAGTGCAGTCACTTTGGAAAATGGTTTGAGATAATCTATTAAAGCTAAGCAAACACACACCCCACAATCTAGCATTTACTCTTCAAGGTGTGTACTCAAGAGGTGTGTGTTGCTAAGAGATGTGTACAAGAACATTCAGAGCAATTTTTTGTAATAGCTTCAGGTTTGAAACAAACTGCATGACCATGAAAAACAGAATGGATAAATTATGGTATTCCACACGGTGAACACCATACAGCAGTGAAAATGAATGACGTGCAGCCACACACATGACGGATCTCAATCTCACAGACATAATTTTGAGCTAAAGAAACCAGATACAAATGAATATATACTATATATGGTTCCCTTTGTATGCAGTTCAAAAAGCTGACAAATATAAACAAAAATATTTTATGATTCATGTTTAGCATTAAAATTATAAAGAAAAAATATAAAGAAAGGTGAGAAAGTATTACAAATGTCAGAATAACATTTGCAGGGAGTAATAACTGTGAGGAAAGGGAGGAGGGATTCTGGGAGGCTAGCAATGTTCTATTTTTTAAAAACTTGAATGATAGCCAGGCGTGGTGGCACATGCTTTGTACTCCCAGTACTTGGGAGACTGAGACAGGAGAATCACAGGTTCGTGGCCAGCCTCAGTTACTTAGTAAGGCCCTCTGCAACTTAGTGAGACCCTGTTTCAAAATAAGGAATAAAAAATAGGGCTGGGGGTGTAGTTCAGCGGTAGAATGCCCTTGGGTTCAATCCCCAGTACCAAAAAGAAAAAACCCCACCAAACTTGAATGATACTTAAAATTCAGAGTTGTACATGTTTTGTTTTGCACACTTTGCTGTATATGTGCTATAGTTTACAACAGTGTGAATAAAAGGTTTTTTCCCCCTATTCCATACCTGGCACAGCATAAAATTCAGGGGGTCCTCTGGCTTTTCGTAGACTAAGTTTTCAGTGATCTGCTGAGAGAGAGCATAAGGCATCCCATTTTGGTTCTGAAACAGTTATCTGGTCGGGTTATAACGGATAGCTCTTTTCCACTAATCTAACATGTACCATAGCATTATGGAAAATATTAATGAATCTTTACAAACAACTTATTTTCTTACTATGTATAAAATTAAGTAAATTAATATAAAATTCAAGAATAAAAATTTAATAACAAATAGAAATGGATATTTGCAATAGTTTCTAAGATCAAAGAGGTAGTGTGAGAATTGCAATCTTGCTATATTGATAAGTTAATGTTATTTGCTTTAAAAAAGAAAAGACTTTGAATAAAAATTGAAAACACCGATTCTACATAAAACCTTCCTTCTGAGATATTGGATCTGTTTTGTGTGTGTGTGTGAGATACTGGGGGTTGAGCCCTGGGACATTCTACCTCTGAGCTACACCCCTGGCCCTAGTTTATTTTTATTTAGAAACAGGGTCTCGCTAGGTTGATGAAAGTCTCACTACTTGCTGAGGCTGGCCTCGAACCTGCGATCCTCCTGTTTCAGCCTTCCAAGTACTAGGATTACAGACATGCACCACCATGCCCAGCTTGAGACATTGGATTGTAAAAGGTGAAAATTATGTTAATCATGTTGTAATATTAAATGAGAAAGAATATATCAGTCTTCAGAGATTCACTACCATATTATTTGCTGTATTAAAATAACTAAAAAATAATAAAGCAAACACACTTCTCATTTGCAAAGAATAGCAATAAGGCAAGTTTTAGATATAAAATATGTAGGTATGTTTAATGTACCCATATTTTCAATTATATATTATATATATATTTCTACTGAACACATATTTGGCAATTAATATTTTCTATAACAATGTTGCATACATAAGCATTATTTTTTCCCTAAAAGATGAAGATTATTTATAGAATGATCAAAACTTTTTCTTTAATAGGTTTTGTCCTTCAGTTTAATAATTAGTAGTTCTTTGATTAAAGCCAGAAATCCAGCCATTAATATTATCTCAACAAAAAAACATTTTAAGAAGGAAAGAAATAAAGCAGGGTAAATGAAGAAGCTATCACTTATCTCTAGTTTATATGAGGAATCTGAGGTTCACAGAAGCTAAGTAATTTCCCCTAAATAATAAAATAAAAAGTGGCAAAATTAGGATTTGAGCTGTGAGCTAACAAATTGCAATATTTGTTCTCTTTCCTTTTATACTCTACTTTAAATTTTTCTAGTTTAGGTGTTTTCATTTGAGGTGGGCTTTTCTAATTTTACACCTGTCTAAGCACAGAGTTACTTTATATCTATATGTTGTTATAGATGCATTGCTGGCTAAATAATATTAACATTAAAATAAACATGCCAGGCAAAAGAAAACAACCCACCAATACCCCCTTATCTCTCGTTTCTCCCCAAATTATAGCTGTTGGTAGTCTCTGGTAGACTCCTATTGTCCAAAGAATATGATACTTTAAAGGAGGTTCCAGCCAGGCGTGGTGGCGCACGCTTGCAATCCCAGTACTTTGGGAGGCAGAGACCGGAGGATCCGGGTTCGCAGCCAGCCTCAGCTGTCTCTCTCTCTCTCTCTCTCTCTCTCCCTGTCTCTCTCTCTCTCTACTTAGTGAGGCCCTCCACAATTTCGTGAGACCCTGTTTCAAAATAAAGTATAAAAAAAAATAGGGCCGGGGGTGTAGCGCGGAGGTAGAAGGCCCCTGGGTTCAATCCCCAGTACCGCAAAAAAAAAAAAAGGAGGTTCTAACACTACATCCTGAAATCAATGAGTTTTATAATTCCAAGAATCAGAAGTATTTAAAAACTATTTATTTTTCCTTCTGCCTAGAAAGTCTTTTTCTCTTCTTTTCAATTGCCAATATTTTGTCCTTCCTTCCTAAAGGCTAAAACATTAATCCTTGGCCAAGTTTTTCTCTGTCAACTTTTCTACCTGATTTCCAATCCCTCTGAAGATTTGATATCATGATATCATTCATTTGCTATTTATCATTTACTACTTTTGGTAAACACATCTTAATGTACCTACTGATTTCTCAATTAGATTATCTATTGAGATAGATATTGATATAGATATCTCAATTATATATCCCCATCTTATAACAAATACCCTTTCTTGTACCTCATGAAAACTCACAATTAAAGAGGATTTAGAGATTTACCTGGAATATTTGGAGAATGTGGTGTTTCTCCATGTATCGGAGTGAAACTTGATATGGATCCTCATAAACTATAGGAGGTAATCTCCTCTTAAAAGCTTGACTGTGTGTCTGAGAAGTCTTTTCTTGGCATTCGGTAAGATCATCCTGAAATTGAAATATCCCCCAAAGAGTTTTTAATAAACCTAAAAGCTCCAGAAAATTTTGCTGTTGTTATTATCAGTGGAATCTAGTATTAATGGGATCTTAATGCCAGGAGTTGGAGAAAAGGTACATTTTGGTGAGACCTGGTTCATTCTTCGATATCTCCAATCTACTTCAAATACTTCTCCCTTCACAGGGATCTCCAAACCACAGCAATTTTCTCCTCTTTGTAGAAACCCAGAAAGGGGAGATGACAGTGGCACAGAGTTAGTAACAGAACCAGGACTTGAAACCCAGGGTCTCTAAATCCTGGTTCACTGATCCTTCCTCAATGACCTTAGAGTAGTGGAGACTGCAATACATCT
This sequence comes from Glis glis, assembly GCA_004027185.1. Taxonomy (NCBI): domain Eukaryota; kingdom Metazoa; phylum Chordata; class Mammalia; order Rodentia; family Gliridae; genus Glis; species Glis glis. The sequence continues at coordinate 12,707 of PVJS01016544.1, read as the reverse complement.
CTGTTATTTTCTACCCTTCTCCTGCCCTTTCTGAAACTTAAGGGTCACATACCCCACAACATGTGAGTTTATTCCTCATCTTGTTTTGGGGAGCAGGCACTGGGGATTGAAACCAGAGGTATTCTATCTTTGAGCTATACTCCTGGCTGGCCCTTTTTATTTGAAAACAAGTTCTCACTAAATTGCTGAGGCTGGCCTTGAATCTCTGATCCTCCTGTTTCAGCCTCCCAAAAATTGCGATTACAGGCTTGGGTCACTGTGCAGGGCTACTATTCCTCATCCTTGAGACAACACGTGCCCTCTCACCCCTCACCCCTACCTCTTCCCCATAGGCCTCATCTTGGTCCCCACCTGCTGCCCCCCAGCCCTGGATGGTACCAAATTCCCCTTTAACATACAGAACTGATCTCTGTGTCTTGAATTTTTTCTTGATCGAGTAAGTGCAATTTGGATGGGATGTAGGGAAATCTTTGGTACAAGGCTACATCTCTTCCTTGTAAATTACTAAATCTGGTATCAACTGGGTAGAAGGATTGGATATTGGTTTCACTTTCAGTTTCTATGGCAACTGAAAGCTTGGATAAGAGATCTATTTGGCTATCCTCAAATTTGCAGGGTTCTATTCTGAACTCGGCCTCTTTCCTGTCACTGAAGTGGGGGAATAGTCTGTTCTCAGACTTGCCAACGGTTCTATAGTAAGACAGGTATTCTTTGGAATCAGCCTGTTTGTCTACTAAGTAGTGGTCCAGGTCATATCCACTGTCGCTATCCGCAAGTTGATCGGTATAGCTGCCGCTTTGCTCAACAGCTTTTTCAGCTGCTTTAATGGCTTGGTCATACTCTTGGCTACCCTTTACAAATGTTCTGTGGTCAGCTTGCTCAGCTCTCTCATTGGTTCCCCCAGCAAGGTTGCGGTCAGTCTGTTTAGAAGTTCCTTGGTCAGACAGGCCAGACAATCTGCCGTCAGTCTGCTTGTCAGTTTTTCTTTCAGCCTGGCTATCAGATGTCCTGCTGTCCATCTGCTCAGAAGCTCCGTGATCTGGTGGCATGGGCGGTGCATCCTCCCTCTGCTCGTCGGCTATTCTCTCGGCCAGGCCAGACAATCTGCGGTCCATCTGCTTGGAAAACCTTTTCTCAGCCTGGAAGGACAGTCTGCGGTCAGCCTGCTCCGAGCCTCTTCTGTCAGCCAGGCTGGGCCTTCTGCGGTCAATCTGCTCCGAGCCTCTTCTGTCCGCCAGGCTGGGCCTTCTGCGGTCAGCCTGCTCGGAAGCTCTTCTTTCTGCCTGTCTAGACAAACGTCGTTCAGTCTGCTCCGAAGTTCCTTGGTCAGTCCAGCCAGGCACCTGTGGGTCAGTCTGTTCATCAGCTACATGATCAGCATGGCTGGACGCCTTGTCATCAGTCTGTTCAGACGATCTTTGGTCAAGCTGATCATATTCTCTGAGCCCAAACTGTTTAGATACTTGGTGGTCCACTTGGCCAAACATAACAGGTTCAGGCTGGCCGAACGCTCCCTCGGCAGTCTGTCCGGCGGCTCGGTGATGGGTTTGGTCCTCTGCCTCCTCCTCGGCCTGGGTCTTCTGGTCTTCATCCTGGTTGTGCGTGTGGCCAGCAGGTGGGGATGCAGCTGTGCCTTCATATTTCCGGGATTCTTCGGGAGGCTCTTCTGGAGGCTCATCCATCTTCGGCCTCCTCCCGCACTGGCCTCGGTTGCCAGGTGCTGTGGGCGGGGACAGGCGCGGTTGCTAGGCGACCTTCGAGGCTCCTGTGGGCTTTGTTCCCGCCTCCGCACTTGCTGTGGGCGCCGGGGCTCAGCTGGCCGCGGACCAGCACGTGGCGTGGTTTTCTCCCGGGAAGAGGTGTTGACACACCAGACGACCAGACCCGGGCCCTGCTTGGACCTTTAGAACCTGCCTGGTTTCCCGCGGAGGTTCCCAGCGGTGTGAACCAGGCTTTCTCAGGTACCCTCCTCTAAGTCACATCCCCTCACCACGGAGGAACACGTGCCTGAACGCCGGTCACCATCACCAGCACCGTCAAATCAAATCCCAACTTCATCAGGTTCCGACAGTCCTGTCACGGTGGTGCCGCAGTGTTAGTGATGGGCCCTGAACCAGCAAGAGGACCTGCCAAATGTCCTTCTGTAGCTTCTAATCCGTATGGGGGTGGTGTGGCCAAAGTGTGTTCTATTGCCTTTTAAAAACCATGTTTCAGTACTATTTTTACAAACAGTGTGGGTACCTGTTTTCAGTGGTACCAGGAAGAGTTTAGACCTCCTTAACACTCTTTAAATTTATTTTTTATTGTATATATTTGAGATGTACAACGTGATGTTTTGATATACATACATAATGAAATGATCACTATGATCATCAAATGATCAAACAAATTAACATGTCCATATCACTTACAGTTTCCTTTCCTGTGTGGTAAGAGCACATAAAATCTATTCTCTTAGCAACATTTTCAGTATTTCATACAATATTATTTACTATAGTCCTCATGCTATGAATTTTTTTTTTTTTTTGCGGTACCGGGGATTGAACCCAGGGGTGTTCTACCTCCACGCTACACCCCCGGCCCTATTTTTTATACTTTATTTTGAAACCAGGTCTCATGAAGTTGCGGAGGGCCTCACTAAGTAGAGAGAGAGAGACAGGGAGAGAGAGAGAGAGAGAGAGAGAGAGCGAGCGAGCTGAGGCTGGCCACAAACCCGGATCCTCCGGTCTCCGCCTCCCTAAGTACTGGGATTACAAGCGTGTGCCACCACGCCCGGCCATGCTATGAATTTTATCTCTAGACTGAGCCTTCATACCTAATGGCAAATTTGCACCCTGTTGACCTTCACTGTTTCCTTCCCCTTCCCACCCCTGGTAACTACTATTCTACTTTCTGTTCTATTTATTTAACTTAAAAAATAGATTGTGTTGGGTGTGGTGGCACACACCTGTGATTCCATTAGTTGGGAGGCTGAGACAGGAGGATCCCAGGTTCAAAGCCAGCCTCAGCAACTTAGCAAGATTTTCAGCAACCTAGTGAAACCTGGTTTCAAAATAAAAAATAAAATAGGGGTGAAGGTGTATCTCAGAGGTAGAGACCCACTGGGTTCAAGCCCCAGTACCACACACACATACACACACATACTATAATGGTATGTTTTATTTAAATAAATATTCTCAAAGTATTGACATTTCAACAAGTAATCTGTATTTTAAAAACTATTAATAAGATATTTTACATTCATATTTTCATATTAAGTCTTCACAATCTGTTGTGTAATTTATCTTCAAAGCATATCTCAGTTCAGATAAAGCACATTCTCAATCCTCAAGGCTACATATGTCCAGTAGCTGCTTTATGGGACATCATCCTTTTAAATTTCCTGATGCTTGTTTGATGGCCTAGCATATGGTTTATCTTAGAGAATGTTCATGTACACTTAAAACTGTATATTTTGTTATGACTCCTAATCACATACCCATAGAGGTTTCCCTAAATGCAACTATTAATATATATATTTTTTAAAGAGACAGGGTCTCACTGTGTTTCCCAAACTGGCCTGGAGCTCCTGGGCTTGTGATCCTCCTCCTTCAGCCTCCTGAGTAGCTGGCACTACAGGCATATCCCATGGCACACAGCTTTAATTTAAAAAACATAGAACTCATATGTTATGTTATTACAACATAGACTCTTCCTCCCCCCTACCTTCCTCACCTTTTCCAGATAAGAAGAGGAGATGTCTCTGGTGGGACTTTTGCTCTGGTGGGACTGCTTTTCTACAACTGGTGAGTGACTTAGATTGCTAAGATTTTTATTACTATTAGCAGTCATAATCTCTGATGGTCTACCTTTTTGCGATGTTGACCTCCTCTCACATTTTTCTAATTAAGACAAATTTTCCATGGCTTAATTCTGGGAAACAAATACTTTTTTATTTAAAAAATATTTATTTAGCATGCAAAAACCAGTAGGTTGCTATATATGATAAGCAGTTATCTGAAATAGAAATAAAGAAAGAAATTTATTTTACAATAGCTACAAAAAATTACCTAGGAATAAATTTAACCAAATAAGTGAAATATCTCTATGATAAAAACTATAAAATGTTGATGAAAGAAATTGAAGATAACCCATACTCACAATGGAAACACATTCTGTGTTCATAGATTGGAAGAATCATTATCGTTAAAATGTTCACACTACCCAAAGCAATCTACAGATTCAATGCAATCCCTATCAAAATACCAATGACATTTCTTTACAGAGTTAGAAAAAAAATCCTAAAATTTGTATGGAACCACAAAAAACCCAAATAGCAAAAGAAATCTTGAACAAAAAGAAAAAAACATTACATTACCTGACTACAAAATATACTATAAATTTGTAGCAATCAAAACAGCATGGCATTGGAATAGAAACAGAAGCATAGACCAATGGAACAAAATAGAAAGCCAAGAGGTAAACCAACACATCTATGGCCAAGTGATTTTTGACAAAGGTGCTTAGAACAGGCAGCAGAAAAAGGACAGTTTTTTTTTCGGTACCAGGAATTGAACCCAGGTGTGTTCTACCTCCGAGCTACACCCCCGGCCCTATTTTTTATACTTTATTTTGAAACTGTGTCTCATGAAGTTATGGAGGGCCTCACTAAGTAGCTGAGGCTGGCCGTGAACCCGGATCCTCCGGTCTCCGCCTCCCAAGTACTGGGATTACAAGCATGCACCACCACACCCAGCATAAGGACAGTCTTTTTAATAACAGGTTTGGGAAAATTGGATACCCACATGCAAAAGAATGAAATCAGACCCCTATTTCTCACCAGTTACAAAAATCAACCTCAAATGGCTTAAAGATTTAAAGGTAAGAATTATGAAACTACTAGAAGAAAACAGGGAAAATATCTTAGTACATTGGAATGAACAAGCATTTTTTTTACAAGACCCCAAAAGCACAGGAAGCAAAAGTGAAAATAGACAAATGTGATTACATAAAACTAAAAAGCTTCTGCATAGAAAAAGAGAAACAATCAATAGAGTGAAGAGACAATCTACAGAATGGGAGAAAATACTTGCAAACTATATGTCTGACAAGGGGTTAATATTCAGAATATATAAGAACTCAATTCAGTCAAAAAACAAATAACCCAATTAAAAAATGGGCAATAAGCTGGGTGTGGTGGCGCACGCTTGTAATCCCAGCACTTTGGGAGGTGGAGACCGGAGGATCCGGGTTCGCGGCCAGCCTCAGTTCTCTCTCTCTCTCTCTCTCTCTCCCTGTCTCTCTCTTTCTCTCTCTCTCTCTACTTAGTGAGGCCCTCCACAACTTCGTGAGACCTGGTTTCAAAAATAAAGTATAAAAAATAGGGCCAGGGGTGTAGCGCGGAGGTAGAACGCCCCTGGGTTCAATCCCCGGTACCGCAAAAAAAAAAAAAGGGCAATAGATCTAAATAGATATTTCTCAAAAGATTTATATAGCCAATAGGTATATGAAAAAAATGTTCAACATCACTAATTATTAGGGAAATCCAAACCAAAACCACAGTACGATATTATCTTACTCCAGAAAGAATGGCAATTATCAAAAAGACAAATGATAACAAGTGCTGTTGAGAATGTGGAGAAAAGGGAGCCCTTACACACTGTTTATGGGAATGTAAATTAGTACAGCCATTATGGAAAATATTCAGCCATAAAAAGAATGAAATCCTGTCATTTGTGACAACATGGATGGCACTGGAGATCATTATATTAAGCAGAACAAGCCAGGCACAGAAAGACAAGCACTCATTATCTCACTCATCTGTGGAATCGAAAAAAGTTGCTTTTATAGAAGAAGTTGAGAGTAGAATGGTTGTTACCAGTGTCTCTGAAGAGTTGGGTGAGGATGGGAGGGACGGGGAGAGGTTGATCAATGAGTACTAAGTTACAGTTAGATAATAACAAGAAGTTCTGGTGTGCTATTGCATAGCAGGGTTATGATAGATAACAATAATGTACAGCAGATTTCAAAAAGCTAACAGAATTTTGAATGTTTTCAACATAAAGAAATGAGAAATGTTTGAGAAGATAGATGTTTAACCTGATTTAATCTCATTTAAACATTATACAATGTGTGTATAATATATATATATATATATATATGCAGAAGCATCACATGGTTCTCCATAAATATGTGCAATTTTTATGTATAAGCTCAAAATTAAAAAGAAACTATTAGTGGAAATATGTAGACTTAGAAGAAAGGAAGGGAATGGGAGGAGAAGACAGCTGCCAGTCTCCTTGGGAGTAGGTTAAATGCTCCCATATGGGACTGATGTAGTTCATGCCCCTATTCCTCAAAAGCATCTCCAGAGCTTTAAACACAATGATGTACAAGGAGAGGGAGGGCTCAGACCGCAGAAGGTGTCATTTAACCATTATCTATGTTCTTGCGATACTAGCCCTAACAAACAGGTCAGTTAAAATTAATTTAAATTTAAAAATATTTATTGTACATTTGCTATGTATCAGGCAATGTGGATGCAATAGGAAACAGCATAGACAGTTCTTTACCTGAAGAATTTCATATTTTAGAAGGGGTCTTTAATAAGAAAACAGAAATTATAATATACTGTGTTAAGACCTATGTGGGAAGATGTACAAACAGATAGGTGTGTGTGTGTGTGTGTGTGTGTGTGTGTGTGTATGGACACACTCAACACAGAGCTGAAGGGTGAGGAGAAGTGACATAAAAGTGATAAAATGTATAGTAAGATTGTTATAGGGTCTTCAGAGTGCTGGAGTCTAGCTGCAGCTCTTACATCTGCTAGCTCTGTTGCTTTGATAAATTTCTTAAAGTTTCTAAGTTTGTTTCCTCATACTTAATATGCAGATGATAATAGTATTCACCTCATTGATTTGCTGTGAAAATAAATGAGTTAATGCATACATATATCATAGGGTTTTACTAAATAATAAAAATGGTAGCTCATTATTATTGGGCTGAGAGGGGAAGGGTTATTAATAGTTAAGAGGTGAATGGGGGTGGTCATTGTCAGGAGAAAAATATGTCAGGCAGAGAGAAGCACATATCAAATGCTGGGAGGCAGAACACATCATGGGGAATTTGAATAACTAACAGAAATTCAATATGCTGCAGTATTGAGTATAAAGGAGCTAGCTGATAATAGATAAATCAGAATAGGTAGACAGGGGTCATATCATAGAGGCCTTTGGTCTTTATCCCAATAGTATGCAGAGTCATCAAAGGATTTCTTGCAGGGTACTGACATGATTAGACTTGCATTTTAGATCATTTTGGTTGTAATTGGGAAAATGGATTGAAGGAGGAGAAAATTGGAAGTAGGGAGGCTATGAAGACCTTATTATAGAAACGCACATTTTAAAAATGGCCAAGCAAAAATGGCACTATTCTCCTATTTTCTTAGAAATCAGTCCAACTTGAGACAAACAGAAATGGAAATGCAATCTCCATCTATGAGAAATACTAGATGAAATCTATAACCATAAGCCACAATATACGAGAATCATTACTGAGAGCAGTTATGGTTAAAGAGGAATATGGGCAGATGCAGAGAAATTCCACTTGCATATGTATATTTCAGGCAAAAATGTCAGAGAACTGTTTCCCTGAGGGGAATTCCTTAGCAATTCCTTACTGTGAATAATGGGACTATGGCAGTGGGAAGATCTCTAGACCTAATTAATACCAGCGAGAAGCAGGATTGGTACCAGCGAGAAGCAGGATTGGGAGTGCATGAAGGATCACGCTAATAAGCCATATCTGACTTATGTATTTTATCTTATTGGTGGGACAGGGTTGAGGAGAGTCTGCCTTGAGTACAGCCCTATAACAATTGATCTTTGTTGACTGGAGAGAAGTAAAAGGAAAGAAAACTTCCATACACATCACCCTGCATCATAAGAAACGTCACTATGAACCAGGAAGAATTTCTGCTAATCCAGAACAGGATCTTGCTTCCTTTCTCTTATAAACCTCCTACCAGAGTGATTATAGGAAGAACTCATTACATTCAGTTATGAACAGAAATCAAAAAGGAATTGACATAGGATCTATATAAATAGAACAAAAAGGAAAAAAGGGAGGAGAGGAACAGTAAGCAACAAAACAAGTACAGGAAACAAGTACAAAACAAGTACCAGGAAAAAGCTGTTATGAGTCACAAAAAATTTGACAAACTATGTTGCCATGATTTAAAAGATGAAACTACAACCCTCAATCACGCATTCCTTCTATAAATAGGAACTCAAAACAAAGAACTCCAGGGGCTCAGAAAAGATATTCACAAATCACAGAAGGAATTGAAAAATGAGCTCAGGGAAGAAGTGGAAGAGAAAGAGGAAACTATTATAGAAATGAAGGTGTCATTGGTGCCACCCAAAGGAGACTAGCATAACTGAAAACACACTGGAGACAAGGGAGTTGGAATTAAGATAAACAAGAAAAATGAAACAGAATCCACAAGGCATTTAAAAAGATTAGGGACAAAATGATTGATAAGAAGGAAGATCCAATTTATACCAATGAGTATAGATTGAATGGAATGGATGCAATATTTCAATATATAATTCAAGAATTTTTTCTAGAAAGAAAATAGTTTTGGATTTATCTATGAAATAAGGCATATTGTATCCCAGGAAAACTTGGTATAGGCGGTCAATACTGATATCATATTCTAACAAAATTACTATACCTCAAAGATTAAGACTCCTTTGTGCAAGTAGGCAGAAGGGCCAATTGCATATAAGGAAAAAATTACATATAAGCTATATAAGACTGGCTTGGACTTGTTCACAGCAAAAATCAATATTAGAAAACAGTAGAACAGTACTTAAAATTCCTCAAAAAAGTGAAGAAATTACAGATTCAGGAAATGTATTCCTAGCCAAATTATCCTTTTAATATAAAGACAATAGACATTAAAAACTCAGGGAATATAATTTCCATGAATCTTTATAGCAGGTGGAAAGATAAATGGAGAAATTATGGCAAAATGAGTGGTAATGAGGTATTAGTATGATTAAATGTTAACTGGGAAGGTGCTGGGGTTGGGAATGGGGGGAAGAAGCATCAAGAGTAGAATAGAAGGGTGGTTGGACACCATTAGTGCATGATATATGCATGTATAGAAATATCACACCAAGTCCCATCACTTTGTACAATTTATAGGTGTTAGTAATTAAAAAGTAGATAACATAGGCGTTATGGTTAAAATGGAATCTATTTTATAAACTGAAAAAATGGAAATAATATAATAAAAAGATGGGAAAGAATGAGAAAGAGGAGAAAAAATGGGAGGTAGTATAACTGCCTTACATAACTGGAAGCTAAAAGTTATTTAAAGCTGACAAATGAAATAAATATATAATACAAGATATATTAAAATTTTAAAGATTACTAAGAAAAGTTTTAATTTACCAAAATTAGCATTAGAATGAGGAAGCAGGTAGAAATGAAATGGAAATATACTAATTTATTTAAATAGATATTTATCAATATCTATTGATATTATGGAGTTAATAGATACTATTCAGTGAAATAGAGGATTAGGACTGGTGTGGTGGCCCATGCCTGTAATCCCAGTACTTGGGATACTGAGACAGGAGGATCACAGGTTCGAGGCCAGCACATGGTAATTTAGCAAGACCCTTTTTTTAAAAGAACTTTTATTGGTGCATTGTAATTATACATCACAGTGATATTGAAAGTGATACATTCAGACATGCACACAGCACTTGGTGTGTTTCCTCTGCATCCCACCCCATTCCCCCCTTCTCCCTCCCCATACATGTTAGTGAGATGAGTAGTGATACCTTCATAGATGGACATAACATTATTTGAACTCTTCCCTTCCTCAGGACTCACTTCCCCCTTCTCTCCTCCCTCCCCCAATTCCCTTACAGTATTCTACTGACCTCTCTCCTCACTTATCTGAAGTCCCTTTTGTTTCCTATTTTTGCTCTAGCTTTCACATATGAGAGAAAACATAGGACTCTTGACTTCCCGAGACTGGCTGATCTTACTTAGCATAATGTCCTCTAGTTCTATTCATTTTCTTGTGAATGACATCATTTTGTTCTTTTTCTATAGATGAATAAAATTCCATTGTATATGTATACCACATTTTCTTTATCCATTCATCTGTTGATAGACACCTAGATTGGTTCCATAATTTGGCTATTGTGAATTATACTGCTATAAACATGGGTATGCATATATCACTATAGTATTATAGTATTCTGACTTTAATTCTTTTGGAAAGATACCGAGGAGTGGTTATAGCTGGGTCATATGGTGGTTCCACTCCTAGTCTTTTGAGGAACTTCTATCTCCACAGTGATTGTATTAATTTACAACCCCACCAACAGTATATAGGAGTTGCTATTTCCCTGCATTCTTGCCAGCATTTATTATTGTTTGTATTATTGATGATTGCCATTCTAACTATAGTTAGATGGAATCTCATTATAATTTTGATTTGCACTTCTCTGATTGCTATTGATGTTGTACATTTTTAAATATATTTTTGGCCATTTGTATTTTTTTGAGAAGTGTTTAATCTCTTACCCTGCACAGAAGTCAACTCAAGATGGATCGAAGAAATAGAAATTAGACTAATAACACTGCAATTACTAGAAGAAAGCACAGAGCCAGGCATGGTGGCACAGACCTGTAATCCAAGTACTTGGGATGCTGAGACAGGTGAATTGCAAGTTCAAGGACAGCCTCAGCAATGTACATAGCGAGACTCTTAGCAACCTAGGGAGACCCTGTTTCACAAACAAATAAAAAAAGGACAGGGGGTGTAGTTCAGAGATAGAATGCTCCTGGGTCCAATACCCAGTAATACACACACACACACACACACACACACACACACACACACACACCACACGCAATAGAGAAATAGAGGATCAACCACATTAGACCATAGTTATACTTAGAAATGTGAGAAATAGGTATGTGCAGAGATGTTCATTGCAACATTATTTATAAAAGAAAAAATGAGAGTAATATAAGTGTCCATCAGTTGGAACTGGTGAACTGGATTATAGCATACATATATGTAATGTACACTTGTCAAGAACAAGCTCTATGTGTGCTTATATGGAATGCTCTCCAAGATGTATTAGTGACAGAACAAGGTACAGAACAGTGTGGAGAGAGTGGGGATAAAACCCCCAACATTTATACATATATTCTTGTTTATGTGTAAATGCCTCTAAAGAATATGGAAAACTTTGGTTAGCTTGATTTTCTCTCATGAAAGGAACTGTGTCATTGGGTGTCAGGGGTGGGAAGTGGGAAGGAAGCTTTTTTTTTTTAATATTGGGGATTGAACCCAGTTAGCACTTGCTGGGCAAGTGCTCTACCACTGAATTATATCTCTAACCCACCCCCCCTTTTTTTGCCGTACCAGGGATTGAAACCAGCGCGCTACACCCCTGGCCCTATTTTTTTTTTATACTTTATTTTGAAACAGGGTCTAACGAAGTTGCAGAGGGCCTCACTAGGTAGAGAGAGAGAGAGAGAGAGAGAGAGAGAGAGAGAGAGAGAGAGAGACAGGGAGAGAGAGAGAGAGAGAGAGAGAGAGAGCGAGCTGAGGCTGGCCGGGAACCCGGATCCTCCGGTCTCCGCCTGCCAAAATACTGGGATTACAAGTGTGCGCCACCACGCCGGGCTCTCTAACCCTTTTTATTTTGTCTTTGTGACAGAGTCTTGCTAAATTGCCCAGGCTGGCCTTGAATTCGAGATTCTTCTGCCTCAACCTCCTGAGTAGCTGGGATTACAGGTGTGTGCCACAACACCTGGCAGATACATTTTATTGTATACTTATTATTGTAGTTTTAAAATTTTGTATCATGTATGCAAGCATTATCTTAAAATAACTTATTTTCCTTCAAAAATGGCTATGCATTTATGTAAGAGATGATGAAATCAATATGTAGAAGAGGCATCTGTACGCCCTTGTTTATTGCAGCACTATTCACAATAGCCAAATTTGGAGTCAACCCTAGTGTTCATCAGTGAATGAATGGATACAGAAAATGTGCTATATATGTGTATACCATATGTATACCATGCATATATATGTGTGTGTGTATACATATTATATATATCATAGACTATTATTCAGGCATAGAAAGATTAAATCTTGTCATTTGTGAAAACAGTGATGAACCTGAAAGATATTGTATTAAGTGAAATAAGCCAAACAGAGAAAGATGAATACTTCATGATTTCACCCACATGTAGAATCTAAAAAAGTTGGTTTCATAGAAGTTCAGAATACTGGTTACCAGAACCTGAACAGGATTGAGGGGAGGTCTGATAAGAAGCTGGTCAGTAGGTACAAAACTACCATTAGGAGGAATAAGTTCTGGTGCTCCTTTGCACAGCAGGGTGACTGTAGTAAATAATTATGTACACACACACACACACACACACATATAGTGTGATATATATAGTGTGATATATAGTGTGATATATATACATATACATAGTGTGTGTGTGTGTGTGTGTGTGTGTGTGTGCGTGTGTGTGTGTGTGTGTGTGTGTGTGCATGTGTGTGTGGGGGACTGGGGATTGAACCCAGGGTCATTTTACCTCCGAGCTACACCCCAGCCCTATCTTATTTTTATTTTGAAACAGGGTCTTGCTAGGTTGATGAGAGTCTCACTACTTGC
>PVJS01016543.1:0-27777 GCA_004027185.1 Glis glis | reverse complement strand
GGATCTTGCTAAGTTGCCCAAGCTGGCTTCGAACCTACAATCCTCCTGTCTCAGCTTCCCAAGTCACTGGGATGACAGGTGTATGCTGCCGCACCCCGCTGGGGATGAGTGATTTATGTTCCCATCTTGTTCCCTGCAACATGACTAGTAATGGGTTTTAATTCTTCGAGTGTTTTTGCCCAAGTAACAGGCCTGCCATTAATGTTCAACAGACCCAAGAGATTCTCTGAATTTGGGTACAGGCACATCTGTGTGAGTTTTGCCCCAGGGAAGGCCCCATGTCCGAGCTTGAGAGGAGCCAGAGGAGACCCCTCTGAAAGCCCATGGCGCTCACCTTCTTGGTGTCCCACGCTTGCTTGGAGAGGTTCTTGTCTGCTTCCGACGTGGTCTCTTCCATCCCTGGGACTGTTAATAGTAAGACTAGGGAAGACAGGGACAATCAGAAAGGTGGCCCGGGAAGACCCAACCCAAAATAGTGGGGGCCATGTTGAGTCATAACTGCCCACCAGTGACTTCTGGGCACTGCACTAATGCCTCAGAAAAAGCCTTCATTATAAAAAATAAAAAACAAAACAAAAAGGTAGGCCAGAGAATCTGCATCATACAAAGAAATGAAAACAGAAGCTCCAGACACACACTGATCTGCCTCCCATGCAACTGGCTGGAGCCTCGGAGGCTGCAAATGGGGGCCTGGCTGCCACCCATGGAACCTGCCCTGCGCCTGCCACCCCAGGGACACCTGGCCTCCTGGCTGCTGTACAAGTGGCTGGGCCCCTCCTCAGCCAACAGGCACTGGGTTCAGGCCCCACTGCTCCTTATCAGCAGAGCAAGAGTGAGTGAATCACAAGGAAGAAGAGTCGGGAGGTCTGAGGGACCCGAAGGTTGGGCATCATTCAAAGGCCTGGAGCTACGACGGGCATGGTGGCACACGCTTGTAATCCCAGTACATGGGAGGCTGAGACTGGAGGATCTGGGTTCGCGGCCAGCCTCAGCTACTTAGTGAAGTCCTCTGCAACTTAGTGAGACCCTGTTTCAAAATAAAGAATAAAAAATAGGGCTAGGGGTATAGCTCGGAGGTAAAATGCCCCTGGGTTCAATCCCCAGTACCGCAAAAAACAAAAACAAAGGCCTGGAGCTAGCCACACCTGAAGGCCGCCTTCCCTGGACAATGAGCCCCCAGGAAAGGCAGGCAGTCAAGGTGGGAGTGAGCCACATATGTCAAAAGCTCTTTCCTGGAAACCGGGCTGGGGTGTGGGGAGGCAGCCAATTCCGCTCCCAGCCCCATCAGGCCTGGGCTCCTCCCAGCCCAGCTCCAAGGCCAGCTGGATTCTAAGCAGCCAGGTCCCAGGTCTGGCCTTCCTTCCATGTTAAGAGTGTACCCAGGATGGAGACCTCCTGAGCTCACCCCTAAAGCCCTATGTGGGGACCCTCTGGGAGGAAGGGTAGCCTGGGAACACCCCAACCCTGGGAGCCCTGCTGTTGCCATGGGAACAGCAGGGTGCTGGGCTTCCAGGGGTCAGTTCTGGTGATAGGCCTATCGGCCAGTGTCCCTTGTATATGTTCACACCCAATGCATTCACACCCACACCTGGGCCCCATCAAGCCCCTGTGGGGTTCCTGGGCCTGGCCACTCCTCTGGAGGGCCCTGCCCCAGGTTTTTTTTTTTTTTTTTTTGCGGTACTGGGGATTGAACCCAGGAGCATTCTACCTCTGAGCTACACTGCCAGCCCCATTTTTTTATTCTTTATTTTGAAACAGGGTCTCTCTAAGGTGTAGATGGCTTCACTAAATAGCTGAGGCTGGCCATGAACCTGCAATCCTCCTGTCTCCGCCTCCCAAGTACTGGGATTACAAGCGTGCGCCACCACACCTGGCTCTGCACCAGGTTTTAAGACATCTGCTGTCTCTAAGGTTCCCAGGATGCTGCCTCCATGCCTGGCTCAGAAGTGGCACTGAGGGTCTAGGCATGGCTACGGCCCAGCTGGGGAGGAGGCAGCCTCTTTCCCACCCCCTGTAGCCAGGATGGGCACAGGACTGTGGAGAGGATGATTCTGAGAACACAGTCACAGGTGACATCCTGGATAGGGCTGTGCCTGAAGCTGAAGTCCACAAGGACTGTGCTGTTGGAGCTGGTCAGTGTCCCTTTTGCATGGGCTTGCTGCCCCTGCATTTGACAGAATCATCTGCATAATTCCCTGGGTTTCACAGCTGTCCCAATTCACGAGTGGTAGAAGCCAGTGTGCATGTGCAGGGGTGTTCTCTGCCTAGGAAACTCCTAGGCACTCGTTAAAACCCAACACAAGCAGTCCCACCTCTGGACATCTCTCTGAGTCCCTCCCTTTGTCCTATAGTATAGCCTGGGTCTTCCTTCAAAGGTCCATCTGCCCATGGGCTGCCAACCTCTAGGGGCCAGGAGCCACCTGTGGGACTTGCCAACCCCAATAAGGTCATACCTCTTTTCTGGTGTGCATCCTGGGACCCACCCGTAAAAGATTCCGACTGGGTGGGTGCCATTGTGCTCTGGTGCAGGGCAGAGTCTGAATTGGTCCTGGGGAAGAGGAGACAGACAATGAGGCCCCAGGAAAGGCAGCAGTCTGACCTGGGCCACCCATCCAGAGAAGGGGCCTGCGCTTCCTCTCCTGTCCACAGCACTGACCAGACACCAACCTGGCCCATCAGTGTCATAGATATGAACAGTGCTCCCGGGATATCCATGGAGGATGGGTTCCAGGATCTCTGCAGGCACCAAACTCCATGATGCTCAAGTCCCTTTTACATGATGGTGTGGTATTCTCACAGAACCGATGCACATCCTCCTGCAGACTTTGAATCATCTCTAGGTGACTTTTTTTTTATACTAGGGATAATGGGGGAATACTAGGGAACACCAGGGGCATTCTACCTCTGAGCTATACCCCCATTTATTTTCTATTTTGAAACAGAGCCTCCATAAGTTGCTGAGGGTCTTACTAAATTGCTGAGACTGACTTTGAGCCTGCAATTCTGTTTCAGCCTCCCAAGTACTGGGATTACAGGCATGCACCACCACACCCAGCCTCTAGATGATTCATTTTATTTATTTTTTGTGGTACTAGGGATTGAGCCCAGGGACATTCTACCTCTGAGCTATACCCCCAGCTCTATTTTTTATATTTATTTATTTATTTATTTATTTATTTATTTATTTGTTTGTTTGTAGTACTGGGGATTGAAACCAGGGGCATTCTGCCTCTGAGCTACACATCCAGCCCTATTTTATTTTTATTTATTTATTTATTTATTTATTTATTTTGCGGTACTGGGGATTAAACCCAGGGGCATTCTACCTCCGAGCTATACCCCCAGCCCTATTTTTTATCATTTTATTTTGAAACAGGGTCTCACTAAGTTGTGGAGGGCCTCACTAAGTAGCTGAGGCTGGCTGTGAACCTGAGATCTTCCTGTCTCAGCCTCCCAAGTACTGGGACTATAAGCATACGCCACCACACCCAGCTTATTTTTTAAATTTAATTAAATTAATTAATTTATTTATATTTTTTGTGGTACTGGGGATTGAACCCTGGGGCATTCTACCTCTGGGCTCCACCCCAGCCCTATTTTTTATTGTTTATTTTGAAACAGGGTCTCACTAAGTTGTGGAGGGCCTAAGTGGCTAAGGCTGGCCACGAACCCGGATCCTCCGGTCTCAGCCTCCCAAGTACTGGGATTACAAGCATGCGCCACCACGCCGGGCTTTATTTTTTATTTTGAAACTGTCTCATTAAGTTGTGGAGGGCCTAAGTTGCTGAGTCTGGCCCCGAACCTGCAATCCTCTTGTCTCAGCCCCCCAAGTACTGGAATCACAAGTGCGTACCACTGTGCCCGGCCTCCAGATGATTTATAAACTTAATACAAGAACACTGTACAGTCACAAAGACTTGTGATTTTTTTCCTCTTCTATGCACATGTATGTATTTTCCTAACCTACCAGAAATGTAGGAAACCTTTACAGTTGCATTTTCAATGACTGTTCAGTAGAATGAAAAATTGCTCATAACAGCATTAAATAAAAAAGAACAAGCCGGGCGTGGTGGCGCACACTTGTAATCCCAGTACTTGGGAGGCTGAGACTGGAGGATCCGGGTTCGCGGCCAGCCTCAGCTACTTAGTGAGGCCCTCTGCAATTTCATGAGACCCGGTTTCAAAATAAAGGATAAAAAATAGGGCTGGGGTGTAGCTCGGAGGTAGAACGCCCCTGGGTTCAATCCCCGGTACTGAAAAAAAAAAACATAAAAAAGAACAAGCACGCCGGGCATGGTGGCGCACGCTTGTAATCCCAGTACTTTGGGAGGTGGAGACCGGAGGATCTGGGTTCGCAGCCAGCCTCAGCGCGGGCGCTCGCGTGCGCGCTCTTTCTCCTCTCTCTCTCTCTCTCTCTCTCTCTTAGTGAGCCCCTCCACAACTTCGTGAGACCCAGTTTCAAAATAAAGCATAAAAAAATAGGGCCGGGGGCGTAGCGCAGAGGCAGAACGCCCCTTCGTTCAATCCCCGGTACCGCAAAAAAAAAAAAAAGAACAAACACTGAATGTTTAGTTTTAGTAAAACAAAACAAAAGCAAAAAAGAAAAAATAAAAGAGAAAGTCATCAGCAGGGAAGGCTCTGAAGAGTCCCTAGGCTGTGGCCTGGGTATTGAGGGCAGGGGCTGATTTCTAGAAACTTCTGCCACATTTTAGTTTTGTCATTTTGAAACTGACTCTTGCTGGTTTCCTTGCACAATCCCGTGGAAGTTTAGCTCTGCTCCCTCAAGGGCCGGCCCTGGCCACTGACCTTCTCCAGCTGGTGTCCGCGGGTGGCGAGAGGTACACGGTTCCATAGGGACAGCTGTCAGCGTGCGTGAGTTAAGGGGACGGCTGTGGCTCAGGCCCCCTGCCCAGCGCGCCTGGCCCCAGTGGCCTCCCCAGTGGCCTGTGAACAGCTGGGGCCCACAGGGCGGGGCGTCACTGCTGGCTTGAAGGGCTTCCCGCGGCCTTTCCTGCTCGGCTGTGAGCAGCCCCTGTGCCGGGGACTCCCGGGGGGTGCGGCCCTGTCTACCTACCACTCAGCACCGTCCTCCAGCAAGTGCACGTGTGGACTGCGCCCTTCCAAGAGGGGGCCTGGGCTGTGAAGCTGGGCCCGCAGGGAGGCGGGGAGTCAGTTCAGCTGACCTGGGTCTGGCCTCTTAATTCGGGGCTGACAGGGCAGCTCCTGGGGCCAAAGATTCAGGCCAGGCTCAGCTGGTAGAGCTCTCCCAGCCTACAGAAATGAAAAGTGGAGAGCAGGCATCTCTGTTCTGTAGAGTCGGGGAACCCCAGGGGCAACCCGAGGCTGCTGAGGTTCTGGTGAAGGGGCCGACTGGCAGAGCACCAAGGGCAGCTGAGTTGGGAGTGGAAGACATGGCGGATCTCTGACTGAGGAATGGAGGCGGATTTTTTTTTCTTCTTGGTGCTGGATATTGAACCCCAGCTCCGGCCTCAGCTCTCTTTTTTTTTTTGGTTGTACTGGGAATTGTACCCAGGGGCATCTACCTCTGAGCTATACCCTCAGCCCTATTTTATGTTTTATTTTGAAACAGGGTCTCACCAAGTTGTGAAGGGCCTCACTCAGTTGCTGAATCTGGCTTCATTCTGTGATCCTCCTGTCTCAGACTCCCAAGTACTGGGATAACAGGTATGTGCCACCACAGCCAGTGAACAGATGCAAATTCCACGCATCTTGTAAAGCTGGAGCCCCCTGGGATCACCAGGGTCTCCCAGCCCCGCGGCCTCAGCCTGGCCATTGAGGGCTTGCCAACCCAGCCCTGCAGCCTGGGCTCTCTGAGCCCTCCACGGTCTGGCTGCACCATTCTCTACTCCCACCTAGGGAGCTGCTCCCTGGGTTCCTTGGCTCAGTGCTGCCTGCTCCAGGAAGCCCCTCTGGGTTGCCCTAATTCCACCCCAGAACTGCATCAGAGACCACCAGCCCCCACCCCTGCTCATGCATCCTCTGGGAAAAGGATATCTGCCGCCCGTGCTTGTCCACTGACAAGGGCCGGCGGTGTGGGGAGCCAAGCCGGCCACGTTCCCGGTACACTCTGTCCACCAGCCCATGGTGCCGGGTGGTCCTGCTGGTGTCCAGGCCCGAGGACTGGAAGGGTGTCTGAGGACAAGGGGGGAAGAGGAGATAGAGACAGACAGACACTGTGACCAGGCTCTGCCCCAGCTCTGCCTGGGATCTGCTCTCTTGGAGCCCCACTCCAGAGATACCCTCAGACACCACTCTGGCCCAGGGCGGGCTTTCTCTCAAGGCCCCAGAAGCCCAGGCCCTCTGAGGATTGGGGTGGGGTGCGAGGGCTGGCAGGGTCCCCGGGTGGACAGCAGGCGTGCAGTGGCGGCTGGCATGCATGGCCAGGCAGAGCAGCACAAGCTCAGGCCAGGGCTGGCCAGGGTGCCGGGTGCATGCGCCCGGCAGCCCACTCCACCCGCCAGGTACAAACAAGCCTCTGCCTCACTCTCCGGGCCTGGCCAGCCTCCTATCCCACCGATATCACCCCTGGAGGAGCCTGCCAAGAGCGGGTCCAGGGACTTCCAGCCAGAGGTGGCCGGTCCACGTGGCCTGGTGCTGGCTCCTGGCGAAGCCCAGGCTGCTGGTGAGGGAGGTTTGGCCCACACCACCTGAGCAGCATGCAGGCGTCTTCTGGAGTCCTGGCCCATGGTGTGACCGGACAGGGCTTCCTTCCAACACTTGGGGCTGGTTGAGGCCCCTGCCCGGCTCCATGCCTCCAGGGCTGCCAGGAGCCTGTGCTCTGCCTGCCCAGCCCTGCATGGCCCTTCATCACCTGACTGGTGCAGATCGGTGGCCTCTGCCAGCCTGGGCGCAGCAGGGCCACTGCCTGGCCATCTGGGCCCTGCTGTCTTCTCTGGGCGATTGGGACACTCTGGCGTTAAATGAGCTCCTCTTCTGGAGGGTTTTCAATGGCTGGGACTGCCCTTCCTCCCCACCGGCCAACTTCCAGGGCCGCATGCTATACCCAGTGCCGGGACTTGCAAGTCTATCTCTGACCCAGTAAACACCCAGTTGGCTTGGGTCCTTCTGCACTTTGGTGGTAATGGGGATTGAACCCAGGGGCGTTCTAACTCTGGCTACACCCCTAAACCTATTTTTTTTTTGTTTTGAAATAGATTCTTGATAAATTGCTGAGGCTGGCTTCAAACCTGTAATCCTCCTGTCTCAGTCTCCCGAGTACTGGGATTATAGGTGTGCGCCACTGCACTTGTCTCTTTCTACACTTTTGCCTCCCCCAAAATGCTCAGTGAAGCCCGGAGAGGGCCATAGCTGATGGTGGTGGGGTTCTCACCATCAGGGCCTGGGGGGCAGGGGCTGTTCATCTTTCTGAGATGCCTTGAGGCCCTGACGGGAAACCAAAGTGCTGAAGCAGAGGCAGAGGATGAAGGAAGCTGGGGCCTGGCTCCCCAGCCCTGCCTGCTGGCCTGGTTCAGGGCCATGCACACACCACATGTGTGTGCTTGGGGGCTGGGCCATGCACTGTGGGGGCACATGCTCAGACAGACCCCAGACTGGGATGTGCGGGTGAGGCTTCTGTCCCATGGGCCCAGGAGCCCCGGGGCCTCTCGACGCAACCGTACATATTTCCCAAGATGGGGCGTGGAGCAGATCCGCTTCTGTATGGTGGACAGGATGCCTCCTGGGGGCCACAGGGGGCCGTGTGGGGAACTGGGGAACACCCGGCACCCACCACATGTCGGGGTCTTGCAGGCGGGCGCTGGGGTGCCATGGCCTCAGCCTGGGGGCTCAATTACCAGAGAGACAGGAGCCGCTGCCAGGGCCTCCCCCAGAAATCCGCTGGGCTGAAAATGCAAAGAACCGAGACTTTGAGGCCCCGCAAGCGGGGTGCATGGGGTGGGCTGTGGGCCTCCAGCAAGGGACCCTCAGCAGGGCTCTGCGCTCCTTGGCCTGAGCTCAGGAGGTACCAGAGACATGTTTCTGGAGGGAAAAGGAGATGGAGAAACAGAAGAGGGGAGAAACCAACCTGGGAAGGGCTTTGGTGGAGAGCATGCGTGGGATCAGAACAATGGAGCCCAAGTATCTGCTGGACGCATCCCCGAGATGCCAGGCCGGTGGACCTCAGCAAGCCTGAGTGGCACCCGCCTGCCCCTGTGGCCGGCCGGTGGGGGAGACCTGGGATGCTGAGCTCCCAGGCCTGCCAGCGCTCATGGATGTGGCTATTTCTGGGACTTTCCCAGTGAGGGGCAGGTGTGTGATCATGGGGACCTTTCCTGGGGGTGGCCCCGAATCACAGCCATCCTCACCATCCCGCCTCCACTTCCACCTGCAGACCAGGGTGGGGAAGAGGACCCAGCTCTTATCTTGCCTTATTTACAATAAGGATGTGCTCTGCGGCCTGGCCTGTGGGAGCCACTGTGGGTCTTTGCCAAGAGATGTCTGCAGACAAGTGGGGTCAGGCAGCCGGCCTCCTCCTGGGAACTGCTGGGCTTGTGGATTAGCGAGGTGGCCTGGCCAAGGCCCGGGAGCCCCAAGCACCTCCTGCAGCCGCACAGCCGGCAGACAGGTGAAGAGGCTGCTGGAAACTCATGGGTGGCTGGACAGAGGATCCCCCGACAGGGGACTGACTGGGGTGGCCCCGGGAGGACCACTCTGCTTCCTAGTGTCCCTGCACATAGTGGAGCAGGCAGGGCGGGAGGGATGACCATGTTTGGTGACCCAGCCGTGCTCTGAGGCCAGGGCAGGCATGGAGTGGGATGACCCTGGTGGGTGGAGGCAGGGCTCACCTGGAAGGACAGGTCCACGGTGCTGCTGCCGATCTGGTTCACGTTGGGCAGGGAGCCACCATAGTACTGGCCACGGCTGGGGCCCAGCTGCAGAAACTGGGACTTCTGGAGCTGGAGCTGTGGAAGAAAAGCTGCCAGCTGGGACGGGGGGCTCCTGAGCATACCCCAAAAGCACCAGCCCACGGACACTGAAGGCTGGGGTGGTGGGTCCTGCAGGCCCCTAAAAGAATCCAGCTGTGTCTCCACCCTGAGACACCCAGTGGCTCTTCTGAGGAGGCTCAGGACCCTGAACATGGGGACCCGGCCACCTTGCTGACCAATTCAGAGGTCAGCAAATGAGTGAGAGGATGCACAGACCTGGGGCCCACGGAGGAAGCCCCTCGCTACCCATGGCCAGAGGCTATGAAGGATGCTGAACACAGGAGAAATCATCCTTCCAATAGACTGAACCGGAAGGGGCTGTCTCCAAGGTACAAAGCCAACTCTTGGCAGGGTGCTTAGGGTCCAGCCTGCACAGTCTGGAGTGTTCAAGCAGGTGCCCCAGACCCAGCCTGAGTTCCCAAGGTCCTGCTCATTCCCCTGGCTCCATCAGGTCCTACGGGCCTTGCTGGGGCTGCCTAGCCTTCATCTGGTAGCCCTCCATGACCATATGGGGCAGGGACAGGGCAGATCCTGACCTCTGACCCAGAGGCATGCCCATGGCCTTTGGGGTCCCCAGGAGAGGCTCTGTCCTGAGCACCAGGAGGGGCGGTGTCCATGGCGGTTGCTAGGGTCCACTCTGTGTACATAACACGGCTGCCGTTCCCTCACAAACAGCTCCTGGCAGTGCTCTGTGATTCCCACGCCAGCCCCAGCTTCCTGGGGGGCCTGGGACGGAGGGGAAGTGAGCTGAGCGCCTGGCAGAGTGCCCACCGGGGAGCACCTCGCCCAGGTAAACAGCTGTTTCCTGTGGGCCGTGGGGGCTGATGAGCTTAGTCTGGGAGCCCTGGGGGCTCCCAGCACCTGCAGCCCTGCCCAGGGTCAGCACCAGCTGGACACCCCCACGAGAACACCCTGTGGGTCCCTCCTGGCAGCTATGGGACAGAACTCTGGGTAGGTGAGAGGAGACCGTGCAGCCCCCGACCTCCTACAACCTCATCCATGCCCTCCCGGTGTCCAAGTTGCAAGGCAGGAGACCATGCCCATCCATTTCTCATGGGCCTCAGTATCCCCCTCCCTAGAGCGAATTGTAAGGGGAGCTGTGTGCAGAGGCCCTGCATGGGAGCAAGGAAGTGTGGTTTTATACACACTCACTGCGCAGGCAGATGTCCAGGTCCAGGAGCCCTTACGTCCCTGGGGTGTGCTCTACAGACATGGCCCTCCAACTGCCCTCTGTAGCCACAGCCGCTCACCCTCCCGGCCTGTCTCATCACAGCGGGATTGTCTGCCCTGTTGGATCCCGAGCCCTGGTCTTCCTATCTGGCCTTGCTTTCCACTGTTTGGATGCAGCCCTGGATCTTTCCAGAACACCAGCCCCAGTCTATGGATTCCAAACCCCCAGACTGTGACCAGGCATCTGAGTAGTGCCCAACCCCTGGGGTCAGAGGAGACAAAGGCTGAGGACAGAGCCACTGCTGCAGGCTGGCCCTGCAAGGGACCTATGGGGCCTTGGTGGACATGACCTGGGTGTCACTGGGCCTTCCTCAAAAGCCCTGCAGGGTGCAGGGCCCTTCCCAAGTTGGTGCCCTTAAGCATCACAATAGCTGTGTGGCTTGAAGCTACTGGATTGATCCTGTCACAGTTCAGGAGGCAGAAGTCCCAGATCAAGGCCCTAGCAGGGCTGTCTCCACGTGGTACCAGGTACTCCTTGGCTTGTGGCCACAGCACCCATCTCTGTCCCCACTGTGACACTCCCTTCTCTGTCTCAGCTCTTCCTTTCCTTTCTTATAATACAGTCAGCCCTCCATAACCACAGGTTCCATGTCCCTGGATTCAACCAACTGCAGATCAGAATTACTCAGAAAAACAACTGCATCTGTACTGAACATGTAAGGACTTATTTTCCTTGTCACAGCATGAAAATTGTATCAGGTCACAATTCCCTACACAATAGTGTAACAACTACGTACACATGGACACTATACCAGATCACGATTTCCTAAATAATCTAACACAAGCTGGCCACAGTGGCACATGCCTGTACTCACAGTATTTGGGAGACGGAGACAGGAGGATCGCAGGTTCAAGGCCAGCCTCAGCAACTTAGCAAGAACCTCAGCAACTTAGACCCTATTTCAAAATAAGAAATAAAAAGGGCCAGAGGTATATTGGAGGTAAAATGCCCCTGCATTCAATCTCCAGTACCAAAACAAACAAACAAAAAAACAACAACAACAAAAAACAGCAATTGGGCGTGGTGGCGCACACCTGTTTTTTTTTTTTTTCTTTTTGCGGTACCGGGGATTGAACCCAGGGGTGTTCTACCTCCGTGCTACACCCTCGGCCCTATTTTTTTTATACTTTATTTTGAAACCGGGTCTCACGAGGTTGCGGAGGGCCTCACTAAGTAGAGAGAGAAAGAGAGAGAGAGAGAGAAACAGGAGAGACAGAGAGAGAGCTGAGGCTGGCCGCGAACCCGGATCCTCCGGTCTCCGCCTCCCAAAGTACTGGGATTACAAGCGTGCGCCACCACGCCTGGCCTGGCGCACACCTGTAATACCAGTACTTGGGAGGCTGAGACTAGAGGATCACAGGTTTGTGGCCAGCCTCAGCAACTTAGTGAGGCCCTCTGCAACTTAGTGAGACCCTGTTTCAAAATAAAGAATAAAAAAAGGACTGGGGATGTAGCTCTGAGGTAGAATGCCCCTGGATTCAATCCCCGGTACTATACACACACACACAACAACAACAACAGCATAACAACCATATACACAGCATTTACCTTGCATCAGGTCTGGATTCCCTACAACAATACAGTATAACAACTTCATACACACCATGAACATTGAATTGGGTCTTTGTGTGTGTGTGTGTGTGTGTGTGGTACTGGGAGTTCAACCCAGAGGCAGTCTACCTCCAAGCTACACACCCAGCCTTAATTTTCATTTTTATTTATTTTATTTATTTATTTATTTGTGTGTGTGTGTGTGTGTTACTGGGGATTGAACCCAGGGACATTCTACCTCTGAGCGACACCCCAAGTCCTATTTTATTTTTATTTTGAAACAGGGTCTCGCTAGATTGATGAGAGTCTCACTACTTGCTGAGGCTGTCCTTTAATCTGTGATCCTCCTGCCTCAGCCTCCCAAGTACTGGGATTATAGGCATGTGCCACCACACCTGGCTTTATTTTTATTTTGAAACAGGGTCCCACTAGGTTGATGAGAGTCTCAGTATTTGCTGAGGCTGTCCTCAAACCTGCGATCCTCCAGTCTCAGCCTCCCAAGTACTGGGATTATAGACATGCACCACCATGCGGGGACTTGTACTGGGTCTTGATTCCATAAATGATACAGCATTACAACTACAATACAGTGTAATCAGGTCTACACAATGCTACAATGTATACGATGCACCTGAGCTTCCACAGACATTCTGGTACTGAGGGTCCTCAAGCCAATCCCCCTTGGACACAGAGGGATGACTCACCATCACTGAATTCAGGTTTACCCCAACCCAGGATGAGTTCTGCAGACCTTCATTACATCTACAGACACCTTATTTCCAAATACGGCCACGTTCCCAGTTCTAGGCATGAGGAAGTGATGTACCTTTTGGAGAACACAATCAAACCTGCTACAGGCCCACTGAGGGGAACATGCTCCGCTCTGCAGACAGGAAATCCAAGGCTCAGAGCAGACCAGGCTGCCTGGCTAGGAAGTGGCCATAGAACCTGGCGTGGGCCTGTGCGACTGGGGCATAGACCCCTCAGGGACCTGGGTGGTGAGACCACAGAGGCCTACTGAGGCCAAAGATGGAGCTCCTCAGCAGGCGCCCGGACATTTCCAGTCGGCACCAGCTCAGTTTGGACACCAAAACATCAAGTCCACACAGCAGGCCCAGTGAGTGACCCATGGTGAAAAGCCACCCGTGTCCAGCCCCCCCAGCCCTGAGCCCCTCATTTCCAAATGGGGATCCCCACCTCTGATATAGCCTGTGTTTAGGTTTCCCGACCCCCATGAAGCCCTGGGTAAAGGTGTCTTCTCCAGCCCCCCATACTCCCCTCTTGCTTCAGGGCCTTGCACAGTACACACCTCTGACCTCTGTCCCACACCCCTCCAGGCCATCCTCCATCCTGGCAGTATTCATGGGGCTGGGAGGGGTAGGGACCCCAAGGCAGCCCTGGAAAGGCCTGGTGTGAGAACTTGGGCTCCCCCTCTCAAGGAACCCACACAGACTGAGGCGACACCCCAGCTGCACTCCTTCACTACACAGATGGCCTGGCCTTGGTCAGGCCAGCCTGTCAGCAGTCACCATGGTAACGGGCTGGCCTTCTAATGAGATTAGGAGGACAGGTGGCTGATGGCGGAGCCCTGGCCCGCATGCATTGGCTGTGCTGCAGAGGGGAGCATGGCTCGGAGCAGGTGAGAGCCTCGAACAGGTCCTTCTCCCTGTCATGTGGAGGCCTGCGGGTCCTGCCCTCTCCCCAGCCACCGCATTGCAGTGCACAGCCTCCTCACGGCACTCCTTAGGGCCTTTGCATGGCAGCCTCCACCAGGAAGCATCTCCCTTGGGACTGGCTACCACCCAGCACGACACCCCTAGTCCCTGAGGGGCCTAAAGCCCTGAGAGAAATCTGCATGTACGCTGGGGTACAGCTCAGCCCTGCACAGGACAGGAGGTGTGCCTGAGCTTCCCCCATGCCTACACAGGGCCGCTCCTCCCCCACTATCAAGATGGGGAAACAGGCTGGAGGACAGGTGAATGGCTGACCAGGTGCAGAGGCAGCATGTATCTTGCACCAGCCTGGGGGAGCTGACGTGTGAATGCACCATCCACACCCAACTCAACTACATGACACTCAGGATCCTGGAGGTTCACCTATCCTGGTCTTGCGGCGTGTATCCTGGGGCTCCCCAAGGTAAGAACCCTGGAAGATGGCCAAGGGCAGGGGGCTCTGCACAGAGAGTGCTCCCAAGAGGCAGGTCAAAACTTCAGCAGGTGCTTCCGGCATTCTGGGAGTTAACCTTCACGCCAGGGCAGCACCTCAGTCCTCTCAAGTCCACACTGCCTGGACCTCTGCTGCTGACCCAGGGCCGGGCCAGAGCTTGGCACCTGCCCAGCTCTGTACAGGCCAGTCTGGCTCCAGGCCTGCATTAGCCAGTGTGATGGCGTCCCCAAGGGTGGGACCTGGCCGCACTGGCACTGAACCAGTTGCAGGGTACACGGCAGCAGGCCAGAGAGGCCAGGTGATGCCCACAGGGGCCATCGCTGGGGGGCAGGAGGAGGCAGAAGATGGAGGAAGAGGTTCAAATGGGGCTGAAGAGCAAGAGCTGGGAAGGACAGGGAGAAAAGTGGCAGGTACAAAGTCTCTGGGCTGGCTGCACAGAGGCCTAGGGGCCACACGAGCAGCTGAGGAACCAGAAGCCTCCATACCACATAGAAGTAGTCAGGCCTGGTCTCTGACACCATGGTTCCACGCCCTGTGTGCCTTTCCTACAAGAGAACCACCAACACTGACTCGCCCCCGCAGGCCTGGGGGCGGCACCATCTGCGCCTGCATGGAGGCCTTCCTCAGGTTTAAAACAAGGCCCGATGCGCTGCCTGTGCTCACTGCACACGTATCACCGCACAGGCAGGACCCCACTCACGCTGCCCCGCGAGGCAGACACCCCCATGTGCCCTGAGGGCTAACTTCCTATTCTTCTAGGTGAAACACATGCACATAACATAAAACCCACCGTGAGCATGATCTTTCAGTGGTGCTGGGTAGAATGTGCAGCCGCCACCTCCATCTAGTTCCAGAACGCTCCATCCCCCAAGAAGAAACACCATCCCATCAGCAGTCCCTCCCCAGCCCCTCATCTGCTTTTTATCTCTGTGGCTTCTCCTGTTCTGGACATTTCACATAAATGGAATCACACCGTGTGGCCTTCTGTGTCTGGCTTCTCTCACTCAACATGTTTCTGATGCTCATCAACGCTGCAGTGTGCATCACAGCTCCACTCTGCTCTGTGGCCTGAGAGACTCCACGGTACGTACATGTATGCCACATTGTTTGTTTATTCAGCAGCTGATGGACACTTGGTTATTTTTCCGCCTTTTGGCTATGGTGAATATCTGCTGTGTACATGAGCGGACAAGTATCTGAATCCCGGCTTTCAGGTTTCTCGGCTCTATACCCAGGAGGATACGGGTCAAATGGTCATTCTCTCTCACTTGTGAGGAAACACTAAACTCTTCCGTGGCAGCTGCACCATGATCTGTTCCCCCCAGCCACATTCGAGGCTCTGATTTCTCCACCTTTCCCCCAACACATGCTCCTCTGTGTTATTTTGATTCTGTGGAACCGGTTGGGGATAGAGCCCAAGCCTTGCACATTCCCCCAGAGCTGTACCCCCACCACCCTGCTCTTGAGGTAACAACCTTCCTACTGTGTGTGAGCTGGTATCTCGCTGTGGTTTCAACTTGCATTTCCTAATGATCAGTGGTGCTGAGCACCTGATCATGTGCACAGATACCTGCATATCTCTGGAGAAAAATCTATTCTAGTCTTTTACCTTTTTTTTTTTTTTTTTTTGCGGTGCTGGGGATTGAACCCAGGGGCGTTCTACCTCTGAGCTACACCACCAGCCCTATTTTTTATTCTTTATTTTGAAACAGGGTCTCACTAAGTTGCAGAGGCCTCACTAAGTAGCTGAGGCTGAGCTGGGCATGGTGGCGCACGCTTGTAATCCCAGTACTTGGGAGGTGGAGACCAGAGGATCCAGGTTTGCGGCCAGCCTCAGCTACTTAGTGAGGCCCTCTGCAACTTCGTGAGACCCGGTTTCAAAATAAAGTATAAAAAATGGTAAAATACCCCTGGGTTCAATCCCTGGTACCGCAAAAAAAAAAAAAAAAAGGAATCAGTGTTGACCTGAGGTCAAGAAAACTCACCCGTTTCCTTCTAGGGCTAGTTTTAAGTCCTACATTTGGGCCTTTTGCCCATTTTGAGTGAATTTCTGTGGTTGACCTTACTGTCACTATGGCTCTGGGTCTCTAGGCCACGCAAGGCTTGGTGGTGAGGACGGCCAGCTGCCCTGGTCCAGCTGAGTCCCTCACCAGATGCCTGCCTGGCGTGGGAGGAAAGAATGAAGGAGTTAAGGGAAGGGAGAGAAGCGGCAGTGGAGGCGCATGGATTCCAGGCTGTGTCCCCCACCCGGCCCCCAAGGCGCCCCCACTGCTTTTCTGGTTCCCACAGCGTAAATACAGAACCAAACACACAAACACCCAGCGCGCCTCGGAATGCCTTTAATCAGGCTCAGCTGCCGCTGCCAAATTTCCAACCCTGTTGAACTGGGGCCCCCGCCAGCAAGTCTCGTTTCTCTGCTTCTCTTGTTGGTGGCGGCTGTTGAATGTGGACGCTCGGCTGGGGCGGATGAAGGGTCCCCCAGTGGCTCACGGGGCCGCCCTCCCCCACGGAGATCCAGGCCCGTCAACTGGCTGAGCGCCCACTTGAGAGGGGTCTTGTGGCAGCCATAGGGAGAGCAGACACAGCTGCACCCCCTTTGCAAGTAGGGAAACTAAGGCATGGGGTGGGGACTACCAGAGGCCACGCAGTGCCAGGAGGGGCCCTGGTTATAGTCTGCTTCTTGCATCTCCTCCCTTATTCCACAGCCTCATTCCCTGGTTGTAAGCCCACTCCCGGCATCCAGCTTCCCTCTGCAGCCCCCGGGCCCTGCGCCCATTGCACCCTTGTCTGGAACCTTTCATGGCAGCCCATGGGCATCACCTGGATTCAGGTCAAATGCCAGTCCTCAGGAGTGACCCCGAATCCCGATCCCAGGATTCTTAGGAAACTCATCACTCGAGCATCCAATGGGTAGGGAGCCTGTGAGCAGAAGAGGGGTGGGGACAGGCCAGGGAGGAGCAGGACGGTCCGGTCCCCTGGCCACACAGCTCTCCACTTATGCCTAGTCAAGGTGATGGGAAGCCAAGGCTGTGGTATGGAGGACGTGGAGCCCAAGGAGACGCGGGTCAGTGCATCAATGGCGGTGGCTTTTCCGCCCGTGCCAGTTGGCTCTCCATCACTGTGACAACACCTGAGAAAATCCACCTAACACAGGAGCGGCTGACTCTGGTTCAGGGTTTCAGAAGGTTCGGTCCGTGGTCACCTGGCCCTGTCACTTTGGGCCTGAGGAGGCACAGCGCATTCCGGCGGGAGCACTGGAGGAGGTGGCTGCAGGCCAGAGGCCAGGGCAGCTTCTGGAGGCCACAGATGAGAGCAGGTGCATGGCTCCTTCCTGGCCTCAGTGGTTCCAACAGGACCACCTTCTGTCACCTGCCAAGGGGGTACCCAGTCCATGGCGGGGCAGATGGGGCCTCAGGTTCCAGTCATCCCATGCCCTGTGGGTGGCAGCCTCCCTCCTCTTCCAGTGCATGGAGGCTGTGGGGCCAGAGGGGCTTCCAGGAACGAGGCAAACAGCAAGACCCAACTTCCAAAGGAGATGGGCAAGAACTTCCCTGAGCATATAAGGTTTCTACAGCTGCTGTAACAAACCACCACAAACTGAGTGGCTTCAAGAGCAGAATTGATCCCGCCACAGGCTGAAGCCAGAGCTCAAGGGTGAGATCGCAGCACTGAGTCTCTCTGGAGACTCCAAGGGAGACCCCTGCAGAGCCTTCTCCTGGCCCTGAGCTCAGAGTGTAGAGACACCCCATCTCTGCTCCTTCAGATCTCTTCCGGGCCACCATGACCCTGTTTTGTCTTCTATAAGAGCACAACCTCTGGGTTTAGGGTCCACCTATGACTGTATCTACACTCAATCTGCAAAGATCCTGCTTCCAAGTGAGGTCACATTCACAGGTTCTAGTTGGATATGAACTTTTGGGGGTCACCTGCAGCATACCCTCAGAGTCATCCCAGGCAGCCTACAGCCCCAAGCTCAAGACCCCTCCTCCTCTCCAGGCCTCAATTTCCCCCACTGTCATCCAGGAAGGCCAGGGATGAAGTGAGGCCAGCACACGTCACCAGGGCGGAAGCGGCCGGAACACCTGGTAGTCCCGGCAGCGCCATCTGGCAGCATCTGCTAAAATCGGAGCAGCGTTCCTGACCTCTGACCCAGTAATCCCACTTCTGGGAAGCCATCCGGAGGGAAATCCTCCAGCATGCAGATTTATGCACAAAGATGTTCTTGAATCAGGAGCAGAGCAACCGAAGTATTCCAAGGCGTGGCCTCAACTCTGGACCAGATGGGACGTGGGCATGAGGGTCGAGAGGAGCCTGTCTGCATGCTGGCAGCCAGCATGATCCAGGACATCTCCACATGGGCCCGGAAGACCCAGGATGTCCCCCAGAGAGATGAGCAGAGTGGGAGGGCACAGGGGCCAGGGTGGCGGTTAGCAGCTGGGAACAGGCCGCTCACCACAAGAGAGGAATTCTCCAGAACAAAGGTGAAGCCAAGGGATTCTATGAGGAGAGGGACACAGGCTGGAACCAGGGATAGGAGACTGGAAGGAAGCTTAGGGAGGGGGGGAATCTGACCCAGAGGGACGGGGGCACATCTGACAGCCTGGGCGGCCGAGGCTCAGAAGAGGACAGGCACAGTGCCAGGAGAGGGCCGATCCGCACCCACCAACAGCCCATGGCCCCAGAGCTTGGGGGGCTCCTGCCAGCATGTGAGCCTTATTCTGTGTGGACGGGCTGGGCTTGGGGCGGCTAGCCTGGCCTCTGGAGGACCAAGGGCCCAGGCTCCCCTAGTAAGACAGAGACAGCCTGACCTCCAAACACGCCAGAGAGGGCCAATGGTAAATGTTGGACACAGATGACGGGGCTTCCTAGAGTCCATGGGGGAAACATCTAGGCTGTCCCAGCTGCTAAGGGTGGCCAGGCTCAGGCAAGAGCTGGTGTGTTGGGGGTCAGGCCACCTCTGTCCTACGAGGGGAGGCTGGGCCCTTGTTCCAGGAGAAGGGGCTTGGGACCTGGATGAAACACATAGGGGTTGCCTGCACCTGTGTCCCAGGTCTGACTCTCTTGACTGAGGGCCCCGGCCACCTCATCCCAACAGGCTGGGGTCCCCATCAGCAGGATGGCAGGGACTCAGGACAACTGTCCCACTGAGGTATGGCAGTGGCATCTGGGTTCACTGAGCAGATCAGGGTGCAAAGGGCCATCAGCACCACCCACAGAACCTATAGCATGGGCTATGCAGTGCGCACCCGCTGACGGCATGGGGACCCAGCCGCCGTGACCCCGGTGTTCCCGAGTGCTTGAGCATGGAGCAGGAACGTCACGCCACTTCAGGGGAGGGCCAGGGTGACTTGGGCCAGCAAGGACGTGCATGGCAGAGCACCTGCTGTGCCATGAGAGTGAGTGCCAGGTGCAACCCGGCCGGCGCCTGTGAGCCTGCCATGTGTGGACAGGGCTCTCTGCAGGTGTCGCTGGCTATGATGAGCTTTGCACAGACTAGTGAACCCCAAACCCAGAGCTGTGTCCTGCAAGGACCAGAAGAGACAAAGACACAGGGGAGAGAGTCAGTGTGTGGCCATAAGTCAAGGACCACCCAGAGTCCCGAAGCTGCAGGCCATGGAGGGTCCTAGGAGAGGGACCTGGTCCTGCTGACACCTTGGTTTTTTACTTCTGGCCTCCAAAAGTGGGAGAGTAAGTTTCTGTTGTTTTAAGTCACTGTGTTTGCAGTAACTTGTCATGACAGTCATAGGAAAAGAAGAGGAGCCTGGGGCTCTGTGCACAATGCATGCACGCATGTGTTACACTGGGAGAAAAGAGAACTCCAAACCTCACTGCCTCTCTGCCGTGACTCCAAATGTAGCCTCAAGCGGACGCATGGCTCCTGGAACGTGTGAGTGCCCATCTCTATTTGTAGCTGGGGGAACAGATCCTCTACAGTTTAATTTTAAAACTCATCACCAATTGAATAACGCAAACCACCAGCCGGGGAGGCCGGCCACTTGAAATGAGGGCTGCCTCTCGCTCGGCGGCCCCCATCCAGGCAGGGAGCCTGGCTGACGCCGCCTACACCGCCTCCTGGGCCGCCCAGTGCCCATCTTGAATCTGTCAGGCCTGGTTTCTGACAGGTGCCCAACCCCAGATGCAGTGCAGACCAGTGGGGGAGGCCAGGTCTCCTATGGAGACCCTGTGGATTCCACACACCGTGATGGTGTAATCTGCCCAAAGGCTGAGCAAATGTGTGTGTGTGTGTGTGTGAGTGTGTGTGTGTGTGTGTGTGTGTGTGTGTGAGTGTGTGTGTGTGTGTGTGTGTGTGTGTGTGTGTGAGTGTGTGTGTGTTTTATTGGGGATGGAACTCAGAGGCACTCTACCTCTGAGCTGCACCCCCAGCCCCCCTTTTTTCTGAAACAAGGTCTCACTAGGTTGCTGAGAGTATCACAAAGTTGCTGCAGCTGGCCTTGAACCTGTGATGCTCCTGTCTCAGCCTCCCAAATACTGGGATTACAAGCGTGCACCACCACGACCGGCCAGATGGGGTTTTTTAAAGCGGCTTCGCAGACTGAGATATGACCCTGCTAGGGTCCACGGACACTGCCCCTCTCCCTCCTCTCTCTCTTGGCCATGCCACCTCCCTGCATGGTGGCAGGGACCATGAGAAGATAAGACAACGTGAGATGCGCTCATTACCACAGGCCCAAAATAGCTTTAATGCTCCATTTTTCAAACACAGCTCAATGACGAGGTTACATAAGAACATAGAGTCACTTCATGATCTGAGAGGCAGGACCCTGGTCTGCCAGGGCCCACCTGGTCCCCACAGGTACCTTCCCACTCACAGAGCCCTGCTCCTGCCCGAGACACCCCCCCAGGGCCTGGAGGGACCTGCTCCAGGCCTTGGGGGCCCAGCGGGGCTAGACCTCAGATCTATCCAGCCAGTCATGAGGCAGGAAAGGGCCAGGGCCTTGGCAGGCAGGAGCACCCACCAGGCAGGGTTGGACCGGGCCTTCTGTGCTCGTCACTGTCACTGCATGATCATGCCCAAAGCTGGACCTACCTGGTGCCAGCCTGCGCCACCCACACCCAGCTGTCCTTAGAGCCTCATTCAGGATCCCTTGGGGCAGGTGGCCCTCACATACCACCACGCACCTCATCCTCTAGTCCTTTATTAATTCTGTTCAATGGTGTCAGTCTCCTTTTTTAAACACACCAGCAGGCTTCCATTCTATTTAAAATAAAACCTGACCCGCTTGGCAGTTCAAGTTAAACGCAGTTACCACATGACCCAGCAACTCCATTCCCAGGCACAGGCCCCAAGGCATGAAAATATATGTCTATGCAAAGATGTGTACACACATGCTGAGAGCAGTGCGACTGATGAGAGCCAAACAGGGGAACCCCGATGTCCATCAGCGGATGTATGGCTAGCTAATGATACGGCCACACGGTGGAATATTTTTCAGCCATGAAAAGGAATGAAGTACTGACACATGCTACAAATGTGAATGAGCCTTGGAAACACCATGTTGAGTGACAGAAGCCATACACAGAGGGACACGTGCGGTGGGATTCCATTGACATGAAATGTCCAGAACAGGCAAATCCATAGAGAGGATGCAGATCAGGGGCTGCCAGGGCTGGGGGAGGGAAGGGGTAGTGACTGCTGATGGAACGCATCTCCTTTGGGGAGAGAAAGGAATGTTCTGGAACTAGACAGAGGTGATGGCTGCACAGCATTGTGAATGTACTTACCACTGAACTGTACTCTTCATTTATTTTTTGGTGGTACTGGGGATTGAACCCAGAGGTGTTCTACCTCTGAGTTACACCCCCAGACCTATTTTATTTTTTAGTTTGAGACAGGGTCTCACTAAGTTGCTGCGAGTCTTGCTAAGTTGCTTAGACTGGCCTTGAACCTGCGATCCTCTTGTCTCAGCCTCCCAAGTACTGGGATTACAGGTATGCACCACCACACCTGGCTGAACTGTATAGTTTAAAACAGTTAGTGTTATACATATTTTACCTTGGGGAAAATCATGGAAGGGAAATGAAAAGTGTCCCAAAGTTCTAGCAGTGTAGGGGTGACTAGAAGGGCCCAGATCACCCACCCCAGGATTGTCAAACTGGGGAGCCCCAAGGTCCCATGCACGCACATGGGAGACAAGCATGACTGGTGGTCCTGCATGCGTGGCCTCGTGCTTCTTGGCCACCTGGTCCCCTCCCTCACAGATGGGTGGAACTGCCTGGCACCCACCCCAGGAGAGGTGGACACCCATCCCAAGCCCAGAGGCTCTTGCCTTGTCAGCCCACTTCAAAACCTGCAGCCTGGCCAGCAGGAACATGGCTGGCGCAGCCACAGCCTTCCTGAGGTCTGAGGAGCACATCCAAAAGAATGCAAGCTGGTGGCCAATTTTTAAATTTTCTTTTTTTGAAATTAACCTAAATGTTGGAATTGCTGGTTTCTCTTGAAACACCGGACATGTTGATGGGCTGGGACTTCAATTTCTGGCCTAGGACTCATTGGCAGCTTCCCCTGCCCACCTCTACTGGGAGTGGAGCCAAGTCCATGCGGGCCCTGGATAGAGGTCACCACACACTGACACACTGCAGCCTGGGCCACCAAGCCCACCCCCTACTCTAGCTCCGCAGCTATGTGGCCTGATACCCCGCCCCGGCCAGAAAGAGTCCCCAGGCCCTCCCCAGGAATCCCGCCATCTGGGACAGGAAGGTACAGAGCCAGGCTGCTGGGTGTGGGCCAAGACAGGCCTGAATGGGTCTCAGACTGGGCTAGAACACCAATAACTTCACTGCCATGAGTCCAGCAATTAACCTGAACAGCCCAGCCAGGGTGGATGCCTGAAGCCTAGAGGCGTGCAAAGCCCTTGGGGAAGGGGGGGTGACACAGTGGGCGGGGCAGAGGCAGAGGGTCTGCAGTCAGGCCCACCATCAGCTTCCTCAAGAGGCAGGGTGGAGCCGGGCATGGTGGCGCACGCTTGTAATCCCAGTACTTGGGAGACTGAGATGAAGGATCCGGGTTCGTGGCCAGCCTCAGCTCTTAGTGAGGCCCCCCTCAACTCTGTGAGACCCTGTTTCAAAATAAAGAATAAAAAATAGGGCCGGGCGTGGTGGCGCACGCTTGTAATCCCAGTACTTTGGGAGGCGGAGACCAGAGGATCAGGGTTCGCGGTCAGCCTCAGCTCTCTCTCTCTCTCTCTCTCTCCCTGTCTTTATCTCTCTCTCTCTCTCTCTACTTAGTGAGGCCCTTCGCAACTTCGTGAGACCCGGTTTCAAAATAAAGTATAAAAAATGGGGGCGGGGGTGTAGCGCGGAGGTAGAATACCCCTCCCTGTTCAATCCCCGGTACCGCAAAAAAAAGAATAAAAAATAGGGCTGGAGGAGTAGCCCAGAGGTAGAATGCCCCTGGGTTCAATCCCAGGTACCGCAAAAAAAAAAAAAAAAAGAGGCAGGGTGGGGGCTGGAGGTGCACTCAATGGTTAGTGCTCGCCTAGCATACACAAGACCCTGGGTTTCATCCTAGTAGTGCACAAAACATTACAGACAGTCAGGGACTCTGGGGGTGTAGCCCATACTTCCCCATGACCCAGAGCCCCCATGTTAGGATATGGCTCAAAACAGCCAGACCAGGCACTGCCCCAGTGGCGGGATGGGAGCCTGGGCTGGGAGTCAGAGCACAGGGAACCACAGCAGGGGAGGCCGCAGGTCCTCACAGCCCGGGATGAGACACACTGACTCTCAGGGCAGCTCCCATCTACCCCTCCCCAGGATAGGAGGCATGAGGTTGGGCAGCTGCAGGTGAAGGAAGGAGGGAGGGAGGTGTGTGGGGTGGGGCAGATGGCCAGAAGGTGACATCACAGCAGGAAAGAAAAGTCTAGGAGGAGGCCCAGCAGTGCCAAGGACCTGGGGTCACAGGCTGAGCGGGCTGGGAAAATGTAGATGGCCCCTGGGATGTGGGAAACTGATCTAGGCCTCGGCCCCTGCTAGTGGCTGCAGGGATGGACCTGGTTCCTGGCTGCTTTCCAGGTTAGGACCAGGTGACATCTGGATAACAAAAGGGTACCAAACACGAGGGTGACTGCCAGGATGCAGGACGTGGAGCCCCACCAGTCCCAGACACTTCCTGCCTCCCAGAGAGCCCAGGAGGGCTGCCCCAGCTCTGTGCATGGCCCTTGCACATAAGGTCTCTGCAGCCCCCACAGGTACACACACTGCCTGTCCTCCCACAACCCCCTCCTCCCTACCCTTAGCCTTGGGCCACATCCCAAGAGGTTCTTCAAGGTCCAGAGGCTGTCCCCATCTCGAGAGGTTGTCCATGCCACCACCACTGTGATGACGCCCAGCCGTCCCCAGGAACCCTAGACCATCTCAAGCACCCCCAAAGTGCACCCCAAGGCCAAGCCTCTGCATGGCTGTGCGGCCCAGGACAACTTCCCAGTCCAAGGTCATTGTCTGCTCAGGCCCTTCCACCCCACCAGCCTCCACCCCTGCTCCCCCCAGCTTTCCAAGAACTGTGCTGCTCACAGGTCATCACTTCTGTCTACCAATCCCCCAGAACCACCCTGCTTCCAGAACATTCCTGGGATGGTCGGGATGCTCCCGAGATGGTCACAGGAAACTCCTCAGTCCCAGCAGCCCCTCACCAGCTTGGCAGGTCCCAATCTCTCCTCCCCAGGTCCCCCACTTCTTAGGCCCTGGTGGAAGGCACCAGGATCCGATACTGAGATCACAGCCAGAACCCAGGGGCTGGATCCCATGGCTCCCTCGGTCTGACAGCAGCCTCGCCCCTACAACCCCAAGCCCGTGCCACCTCACCTGGCCTCCCTGCCACCTCCAGCTTCCCTCCAGCGTGAAGATGATCCTGCCCCCCACCCTGCAACAAACACACACACAGCTCAGGACCAGTCTAAACTCCCACCAGCTCTTGGGCTCTTCTGGAGCTGGCTGCTTTCCTCCCGCCCTACCTGGGTCTCTGTACAGGCTGTTCCTCCTCCTCCCAAAGACCCTTCCCTCTCAGCCCCTCCTGCCCCAGTACCAGCCCTCCTTCTCCAGGTAGCCCTCCCAGCAAACACAGCTCCCCATGCAGGGAACCAACTGTGCAAGCCATGGTCCTAAGGACTGTTCACATGCTGACAAGGTTAAGCCCCTCCACAATATATCTTACAGATGGGGAAACTGAGGCAGGGACCAGTTACGTGCTTCCTTGGGGTCACACAGCAGAAGGAAAAGGAGAAATTAACATTGTTCAGACCCAGGTGCAGTGGCACACACCTGTAATCCCATCAACTCAGGAGGCTGAGGCTGGAGGATGCCAAGTTTAAGGTCAGCCTGGGCAACCTAGGGAGACCTTGTCTCAAAATAAAAATCTTTTTAAAAGGGCCAGGGGTAGCTAGGCATGGTGGCATATGCCTGTAATCCTAATACTTGGGAAGCTGAGACAGAAGTTTCACAGGTTGGAGAATAGCCTCAGTAATTTAATGAGACCCTGTTTCAAAATAAAAAATAAAACAGGACCACAGGTATATAGCTCAGTGATAGAGCACTTGCCTAGTATGTGCAAGGTCCCGAGTTCCATCCTCAGTACTACAAAAACAATAGTGATTTTTTATTTATTTATTTATTTTTGCGGTACTGAGGATTGAATCTAGGGGCATTCTACCTCTGAGCTACACCCACAGCCCTATTTTTTATTCTTTATTTTGTTGGTTTTGTGTGTGTGTGTGGTACTAGGGATTGAACCCAGGGGCATTCTACCTCTGAGCTACACCCCCAGCCCTATTTTTTGTTCTTTATTTTGAAACAGGGTCCCACTAAGTTGCAGAGGGCCTCACTAAGTAGCTGAGGCTGGCCGCAAACCCAGATCCTCCAGTCTCAGCCTCCCAAGTACTGGGATTACAAGCGTGCGCCACCATGCCCAGCTTTACAAAAACAATAGTAATGATGTTCAAATGCATAATACTACCCAAAGCAATCTACGGATTCAATACAATGTCTACCAAAATCCTGACAACTTGTTAGTAGAAACAGAGAAATACACTCTAAAATTTACATGGAATCACCGGGTGTGGTGGCTCACGCCTGTAATCCCAGTACTTGGGAGGCTGAGACGAGGATTGCAGATTCGAAGTTAACCTCAGCAACTTAGTGAGGCTCTCAGCAACTTAGTTGAGACCCTGTTTCCAAATAAAAAATAAAACAGGGCTGGGGGTGTAGCCCTGAGGTAGAAGGCCCCTGGGTTCCACCCCTACTACCACAAAAAAAAAAAAATCACATTGAATCTCAAGAGACCTCAAATAGCCAAGATGGTGGTCTTTCTTTCTTTCTTTTTGGTTTTGTTTTGTTTTGGTACTGGGAATTGAACCCAGACGGGTTCTACCTGACCTCTGAGCTACACCTTCTGCCCTTTTTATTTTTTATTTGGAAACAGAGTCTTGCCAAGTTGCTAAGGGTGTCGCTAAGTTGCTGAGGTTGGTCTCGAACCTGCAATCCTCCTATCTCAGCTTCCCAAGTACTAGCATTCCAGGCGCTCGGCTGCCAAGCCGATCTTGGAAAAGAAGAAGTTAGAGGACTCACACTTTCCTATTTCAAAACTTACTACAAAGCTACAGTAATCAAAACAGGGTGGTACTGGCATAAGGACAGACTCACAGAGCAGAGGGACAGAACAGAGGCCAGAAATACGTCCATGTGGTCAAATAGCTTTTGACGGTGGTGCCAAGACCATTCAGTAGGGAAAGGACGGTCTTTCCAACAATCGCCTCTGAGAACACTGGATTCCCATATGCAAAAGACTGGAGCTGGACTCTTCCCTAACACCATATACAAAATTAACTCCAAACACATCAAAGACTGAAAGCTAAACCATAAAACTAAAAAAAAAGTTAAAACTGTAACTATAACTGTAACTAAACTATAAAAAATAAAACTATAAATCTAAAACTACATATAACTAAAACTATAAAACTCTTAGAGGAAAATAAAAGAAAAGCTTTGTAACAACGGATTTGGCAAGAATTTCTTGGATCTGACACCAAAAGCACAGGCAACAAAAGAAAAACATTCATAAATTGGACCTTGTCAAAATTAAAAACATTTGTGCATCAAAGACACATCGATGGAACAAAAAGGCCCCATTCCCATGGAATGAGAAAAAATATTTGCAAATCATATAGTTGATAAGGAATTAATATCCAGAACATATAAAAAGAC
Source organism: Glis glis (assembly GCA_004027185.1). Taxonomy (NCBI): domain Eukaryota; kingdom Metazoa; phylum Chordata; class Mammalia; order Rodentia; family Gliridae; genus Glis; species Glis glis. The sequence continues at coordinate 669 of PVJS01016543.1, read as the reverse complement.
AACCCAATTTAAAAATGGCTTGCAAAGAGCCAGGCACAGTAATGCATGCCTGCAATCCCGGTACTTGGAAGACTGAGATAGGAGGATCGCAGGTTCGAGGACAGCCTGAGCAAGTAGTAAGACTGTCATCAATCTACCGAGACACTGTTTCAAAATAAAAAATAAAATAGAATTGGGGGTGTAGTTCAGAATTAGAATGCCCCTGGGTTCAATCCCCAGTACCACAAAAATAAATAATACAGGTTGGAGGTCAGTCTTAGCAACTTAGCAAGACTCTCAGCAACCTAGCAAGACACTTTCAAAACAAAAAATAAAAAGGGCTAGGGGTATAACTCAGAGGTAGAATGCCCCTGGGTTCAATCACCAGTACCAAAAGTAACTTAATAAACAATAAACATGGTGTGCAAAGGACTTTAGTAGACATTCTCCAAAGACCAAGGCCCAAGAAGCATGTAAAGAGATGCTAGAGATGGCTAATTATCCAGAATGCAAATTAAAACACAATGAAGCCGGGCGCGGTGGCCACGCTTGTAATCCCAGTACTTTGGGAGGCGGAGACTGAAGGATCCAGGTTTGCAGCCAGGCTCAGCCCTCTCTCTCTCTCTCTCTCTCTCTCTCTCGTCCTGTCTCTCTCTCTCTCTCTCTCTCTCTCTCTGTACCTAGTGAGGC
>PVJS01016542.1:0-37347 GCA_004027185.1 Glis glis | reverse complement strand
CTCTCCCTCTCTCCTCCCACCCCTCTGTAATTTTTCACAATTAATCAACTCTGCAGCAATAGTATAAAAGATAGATAGTAGCCGGGTGTGGTGGCGCATGCCTGTCATCCCAATACTTGGGAGACTGAGACAGGAGGATTGCATATTCGAAGCCAGCCTCAGCAACTTAGCAAGACCCTATTTCCAAATAAAAATGAAATAGGGCTGGGGCCCAGAGATAGAATGCCCCTAGATTCAATCCCTAGCAACACACACAGGCACACACACACACACACACACACACACACACACACTGCAATATATAAATTGTAAACAAATGAGCATGTCTATGTTCCATTAAAACTTTAAATAGAGCCGGGCATGGTGGTGCACGCTTGTAATCCCAGTACTTGGGAGGCTGAGACCGAAGGATCCAGGTTCACGGCCAGTCTCGGCTACTTAGTGAGGCCCTCCGCAACTCAGCGAGACTCTGTTTCAAAATAAAGGATAAAAAATAGGGCTGGGGGTGTAGCTCGGAGGTAGAACGCCTCTGGGTTCAATCCCCAGTACTGCAAAAAAAAAAAAAAAAGGGCTGGAGGTATAACTTGGATGTAGAATGCCCCTGGGTTCCATCTCCAGTACTGCAAAAACAAAACAAAACAAAACAAAAAAATAAATAAAAACTTTAAATAGGTAATGGGCCGTATTTGGCCATGGATTGCAGTTTGCCAACCCCTGATTTAGGTTTTACAGCCTGGAGTAAGGAGGCTGAGGAACTTGACCTGGATACGCCCATTCATAAATACTAAAGCAGAAACATAATGCAGCAAGGAGAATCCAGTGGTTTGAGAATATTGGGGTGCATTTATCATGCAAACCTCTCATCTACTTTTCTGCTCCCCCTACTGTAAATTCCTTAAGAGGGCCGAGATTCTATTTCATGAAGTCATTGAAAGGAGTGGGGGTGCCAGCATACATGAACGGCTCTGCAGTGCTTGTCCTCTGTAGTCTGATGATAACAAGGTATGAGCTTTCTAACTTCCATAGGGATCACAGATTCTAGGAAGAATCCAGGACCAATGTGGCAACACTTAATTATTAAGAACAAGGTGGCACATTGCCTATAATGGAAAGCAGGCAGCACGTCGTGTTGAGTTTTGCCTTTCGGAGTTCTTCCCGTTGGCTAGTTGATTATGGTTTCCCTACAAACTCTTGATTCCTCCTGAACATCAGTGAGTCTTTCCCTCAGAACCTCAGGTGTTGCTCAATGGATTTAAGTACAAATTATTCTTTGTAGGAGGAATGGAGTTTATGAGTGTATTTAACAGCAAAGATATTCTCTCACGAAGGCTGGTATAAATACTTGCAGTGCCCAGTGCCTAGCTGGTCTACGGTATAGACAACACTCAGCCCTTTATGTGGATAATTCTCCAAGGATATTAGGCAGCAGACTGCCTTCTGCCACCATGCAAGAAACAGCATTTCCTTACTGGAATGTGCATCAACTCTGAAGACAGATACTTCCTTCTTGCTAGCATGCTAGCAGTGTTCTGCCAACACAACTGTCCACAGACTTTGTGAGTTAAGTCTAATGAAGTTCTGATTCACCATTATGTTATTCTATACAATATTGTTTCTAGGTTTGGGGATGTAGCTCAGTGGTAGCATGCTTGCCTAGCATGCACAAGGTCCTGGGTTTGATCCCCAGCACTACAAAAAAGAAAACAAAAAATGGAGCAATATAATTTCTAACCATGATACTCATTTTCCAAAAAAAAGAAAGAATAATAATAGATTCATTCCCAAGAAATTGACTGATGCTAACGTATACTGAATCACCCAGCAATAGTTTGGCTAACAGAAGATTCAGTTAATGTGCCAACTAGGCTAAATTCTTGCAGGGATGGAATATTATCCCATAGGATATGCTTAGGACAGCAACGAATAAACAATGACTCTGAAAATCAAACCATGAAAAAGTCAGAGATGCATCTCTCAGTAACACAGAGAAGGAGTTGTTTGAATAAATTGGGCTTTCCAAAACTGCAACTTTTAGTTCTAATGCTTTGGAGATCCTGTCTCCTGGGAAGAAAAACTTCCACCAGGAGATGCAACATTTCAGTTCTATTGAGTGGGGAGCTGAGAGAAGATTGCCATCTGACCATATTGGGCTTCTCATGCCCCTGAAATTGTAGGCAAAGGATGGAATGTTTCTGCTGGATGGAGTCATTGGTCCTAATTATTAAGAAGAAACTAGGAAAATAAGAACAGGGAGTACTATATCTGAATCCCAGGAGATTACAGAGAGGCAACTTAATCCTTCCATTCTCTTTTTTCTCCATAGTAAAATTTAATAGAAAACTTGAGCAACACAATAAAAGCAGTGTTGCTGGTAATTCATATTTTTTCCAAATGAAACTGTGTGTCATTTTAATAGGTATAGAATGCTGACCATCTGAGGGCAACGGGACAAGGAAAAGATATAAGAGCAAGAAAGAGAAAAATACTATCTATGTTCTTGGGACCAGATACAGAATTGAGGGCAGTCACGGCCAAGCATGTTTACACTGTGATGTTTAAAATATATTAACGATGTTTTCCTTCCTTTCATCTTTTTCCTATTCTTTTACACAGTGGTTGTGTTTAGTGAAAAATTTAGTTTTTGTGCTACAAAATATTTAAATGAGAGTGTGAATGAATTAGAAGATAAATAACTTTCTCCAGAGACTAGTATGATAACTCTTGTAATTTTGCAACTCCTTTTTTCGAGGAGAAATTAGAAAGTCTCTGTTCTTATGAAAGATTCTTAAGTCTTGTTAGGAAGATGCATGGCATTTTTGTTGCTGCACGGAAGTCTGAATAAAGGTGGAAAAGTGCACCTGGATGATAAGTAGCCAAAAGGAAAGATAATGCTAGATATGCACCCATTGTAGCTCAGCATGAAGCTTATTCTTATATGCTTTACTCTCCGATGCTGGGATTATGGGATTTTGTAAACTATGTCTTCCAGCCTATTCTATGAACCTTTTTTCTAACTAACTTCTGCAAATGGGGATCACTGACAACAGACAGGAGCAAGAGGGAAGGTAGAAAGATTTACCTCCTGTTCTGAATTGTACCAGCTTCCCTCAGGCAGTCAAGGACAGTCAAGAATAGCTATGGTGCGATCACCAGCTCGTGTTGGCATCCTCATTACCAGTTGTGCCAACCCCCAGAGGTCCAGATTAGCTAGGCACTCCTATTGTGGGGGTCCAAGGACTCACAACACAGCACACCTCCCTCTAGCCAACTCTACCTCTTCCAAATGGTGATTGTTCTTTTCTGTAATTGCTCATACCTGAGATATCTAAGAGCCATAGTTGTTTCTTATAGATACAAATAACTGTTTACTTCAACACTGCAACCCTTTTTAGACATCAACTCTTGGTAATCAATACCCTGTATTAAATTCCATCTGCTTGAAATGACTACTATGCTTTCTACCTCTTTTTTTTAAAATTTTAGAGTATGGGCTCTTACTGTTACTCTACTGGAGGATAGGTATTAGCTTTGATTCAGCCATAATTATTGGCACTTAGCCCAGTGCTTGAGCATAGCATTACTGAATAAATGGAAAAGGTAAGGCAGAACAATTTGTATAATATATTTGAAGTGCTGCAAAACAGAAGCGGGTGGAAGGTTTTCAGGCTATGTGTCTGCTTAGAGTAGGAATTATGAAAAAGAAAGTTTCATTTCAATAAAAAGAGAAAGTTTCTATTTTCATTCATGGGATATTTCTATTTCCATTCATTCCAAATTGCCCATCTCTGGAATTATTTAAGCTGGGGTGGAGTGGCCTTTGTCAAGGATGCATTAGGAAGAGATTCCTTCCATGGTTTGAAGGTTAGATTAACATATTTTAGTTACCTTTCAGTACTACAAGTCTGGTATCTCTGTTCATGAAACACTTCCTAACAACTCCAGTGTGCTCCTTCTCTAGGTAATGATGCCAAGACTACTGTAGCTCAGGAGAATGGTTACCTTGTGCAGTGTTTTACCATTTGTAAAATGTCTTGAATTTACTTTCACTGTTTTTGAAAAAAATTTTTGTGGTACTGAGGATTGAACCCAGGGGCATTCTACCTTTGAGCTACACCCGCAGTCCTATTTTATTTTTTACTTTAAAACAGGGTCTCGCTAAGTTGCACAGGGCCTTGCTAAGTTGCTGAGACTGGCCACAAACCTCGGGTCCTCCTTACTCAGTCTCCCAAGTATTGGGATTACAGGCACGTGCCACCACACCTGAATATTCTCATTAATTTTACCATGTTTTATAATGTAGAATGAACAGTAGTTATAGGTCACAGACTTATTGTGTATGTGGTGGGGGGTTAGTATAGAGAGGTGAGAGGACACCAAGAAGAAAACTGGAGCCTTAGGTCCTAGGAACTTTGAGCTTGAATTTAAAAGTTGTTTTTAAGCCGGGTGTGGTGGCGCATGCTTGTAATCCCAGTACTTTGGGAGGCGGAGACCGGAGGATCTGGGTTCGTGGCCAGCCTCAGCTCTCTCTCTCTCTCTCCATTTCTCTCTCTCTCTCTCTCTACTTAGTGAGGCCCTCTGCAACTTCATGAGACCCGGTTTCAAAATAAAGAATAAAAAATAGGGCCGGGGGTGTTGCGCGGAGGTAGAACGCCCCTGGGTTCATTCCCTGGTACCACAGGAAAAAAAAAGTTGTTTTTAGTGTTACTTTCCTAATCATTATTCTTATTCTGTGCTACAAAAATGCATTTTAAGATCTAGTCATTTGGGCCCCCAATCCAAGAATAGTTGAGTTTTTTTTTAGAATGTTTTCTTTGCTAAAAAGCAAATAGCATACTGCGTACTCATAGAACATCCATTTTTAAAATGTGGAGGTTAGGATCATTCCTAGTTTTTGACCTTTCTTATTGCCTTTGGCTCAGTGGTGCTTTGAATTTAGTTTCGTGTGTGAGAGCAGAATGGTGTAGCCCTTCTGATGACTTTATGTGTGCAAAAACAAAGGAATGAACAAATATTTCTGTTAAAAAGCAAAGGTTATGGAAGCATTCTTTGGCTGCAGTAATTTCAGAAGTCAGAATTTTCAGACTTTAAAAACAGTGTGGCATTTAAACACTAAATGCATACAAGCCCTCAGTGTTCATTAAAATTAGTAACAGAAAACACAGAGCTTTGGAACTGAACTCCAGGGGTTTAGTATGCACTTGAACTAGGAAAGATACCAGAGAATGCTGGTTTAGGCCCAAGAGACATTTTGTAGGTTAATAAATATTCTCTCTGGGTCAAAGATACTCTCCTAAATTTGAATGTTGAACTACATAAAATTATATTTGTGTATTCCCCTTGGCATCAAACACATATAAACATTCACCTCTATTTTATAACTTATTCTTTCACATGGGTTAGAATTCATAAGCACTGATTTGAAGAAATAAACAAGTAGTCCTAAATTTAATGTCTTCTTGCTGCCTTATATTTGAAACCCCTGCTTCTGCTGCCTGTCCCAGGGCTTTACCAAATTCATGTGACGAAGTTGATTCTTCAGGGGCTTCTCTCTTCTTCTCTAGGGAATGAGAAGCCACGGTCTGAGGAAAATAAAACTCAAGGATGTTAAGTCAGTGACTTGACCGAAGCCAAAGAGTTGTTAAATGGTGAGACAGGAATAAAACGTAAAGATTGGGAAGACTGATTAAGTTTGAGTTCGGCCATACTCAGTATGTTCTTTTCTCTTGTTTTCCTAGATTATTGAACAAATATTGTTTGTCTCTTCACATTGAAAATGAAGCAATTTGGGAAAATTATGCTTGATAATACACACATTATTTATATTTTCTGATTCTACCCAGTATAGAATTACCTCTAGGCCTTTTTATTTCAATTTGTAAATATTTATAAAAACACTAAGGATATAGGAGTGAGTGTACTTAGTCCATTTTTCATTACTATAATAAAACATCCAAGGCTGGGTGAGGATCATTTGGTCCATAGATCTAGAGGTTCAAGGCCACGGTGCCAACACTTGCTTAGCACTGGTGAGGACCTCAGGGTGGACTGTGTCACATGGTGGGAGCTCATGTGGGAGGAAGAGATCACATCTCAAAACAGAAAGTCAGAGAGGCTGGGTTCCCCAAATTCTGCCTGAGGGCACACCCTCAATTGACCAAAAGACCTCCCACTAAGCTCCACCTTTTAAAGGTCTCACCTCCCAACACCACCACAATAAAGGCCAATCTTCCAACACACAAACTCTTGGGAAACACATTGAAATCATATGCAAACCATAGGAATTAGTAAAATAGACCAAAGGGATATAATCATATGGTTGTGGGGTACTATTTTTTAATTGGTTTGCTTGGGGAGAGCTCACTAATCATAATGTATTTATTATGGTTTTGATCTGAATGTTCCTAAAAAGTTTACATGTTAGGCAATACAGTATTGTTCAAAGGTGAAAAGATTGGATCGTGAGGCCTCTGGCTTCATTAGTGGATTAATCCATTTGATAGATTAATAATTTGAATGTATTTTCTGGGAGGTGGTGAAAACTATAGGAGGGGGAGCATGGCTGGAGGAAGCAGGTCACTAGGGCGTGGCCTTGGGACTGTATCTGTTTCTGGCCCTGTCCTCTTTCCCCCTCTTTCTTGGCTGCCATGAGCTGAGCAGCTCTCCTCCACCATGCCCTTCTACAATGTTCTCCTTCTTCTCAGGCCCAAAGGAATGGAGCCAGCTAACCATGACTGAATCTTCTGAAATCATGATCCAAAATAAATCTTTCCTCCTCTAAGTTGTTCTCATCAGGTATTCTGGTCACAGCAATGAAAAACTAACACAGTATCAAAACAGAGACCAGAGTGAAGTCCAGAAGTGAGCCACTTGTCTTGTTTCAGAAGGAGAAATCCGGGGGGATAGAAACACATTTGCTATGACCCTGGATTAGAAATATAATTGACATGCCTGAGAAACAAAATGGAGATTAGTGAACAAGGTGTAGGGTCAGAAATGTAACAAAGGGACAGATAACAGGAGACAGAGGTCAGATAAACATTTTGGATATTACTCTGAGTTAAATTCGAACACATGGAAATCTTTTGAATGGAAGACTGAAACTATTTGACTTAGATTTAAAAAGACCATCAGGTAAATGGAAAGATGCCTGTTAGGAAATTATGAAATAATCCAACCGAGTGATGATGTGGCTTGCACCAGAATAGCAGCATAATTCAAAATCAAAGAACTAGTCAAATTTTGGATACATTTTGAGAATAGGTTGGCAGTGTTTGGAAGTAAGCAGAATGACAATTTCAGAGAGGCCCAAGGATTTTGCTTGAGAAACAGGAAGAGTGTGGTTGCTCCTTACTGGGATGAGAAGGCAGCTGGCTGAGCAGCTTAGAGACCGAGTGCCATGAGGGTGATATGGTTTGTAGCCTTTTCTAAATATTTTGACCATAGGACTTTTTTTTAAACACAGGACAGCTATTAAGATTAATTTTCAAGATTCATCCTCTGGGAAATCTGGTTCTGGGTTTTATACTTTTTATTGGCGCACACACCATCTTCCCTGAATGCAGTGCTAGTCTGAGCATTAGCACAAGTACTGAGCAATGAACCACTGTAATGTCCTTACTTGACTCTATCAATCTCTGTGGGATGAAATTGGCTTTTGAGTATAGCTGATAGCTAATTCCAGTAGGAATTTCCAATATGATGCATCAGTAGAGAGGCTCACTCAATTTTCTAGTCTTCACACAAATTGATGACAGTTATCTGAGTCCATCGGATCTCAAAAGAAAATAAATTGGTGATAAAAGAAAAGAATATAGTATAAAACAGGAGACTGTATGATATTGGGTACCTGTATTAGTCAGCTTTCCATTACTACAACAAAATAACTGAAGCAATAAATTTATGAAGAGAAAAGGTTTATTTTGGCTTGCAGTTTTGGAGGTGTCTGTCCAAGATTGAGAGGCTCTATGATTTGAGCCTCTGAGGAGGACAACACATCACAGGGTGGGGTGGAGGTATGTGGCAAAGCAAAATTGCTCACCTCATGAGCTAGGAAGTAGAAAGAAGAACAGAAGAGACTGGGGTCCTACAATCCCTCTCAGTTGCATGCTCCCCAATGAGCTGGGGGTGTGCAGTTGCCACCATCTCCTAACAGTGCCACCCTGGAGACCAAGCCCTAAACACATGGGCTTTGGGGCGGGGGCGTTCAGTATCCACATGATAGCACTCTGCCTCTGGCCACTAGAGGCTCATGTCAATCTCACAATGCTGGAGCCGGGTGTGGTGGCACACGCTTGTAATCCCAGTACTTGGGAGGCTGAGACCGGAGGATCTGGGTTCGTGGCTAGCCTCAGCTACTTAGTGAGGTCCTCCGCAACTTAGTGAGACCCTGTTTCAAAATAAAGAATAAAAAAAATAGGGCTGGGTGTGTAGCTCGGAGGTAGAATGTACCTGGGTTCAATCCCCAGTACTGCAAAAAAAAAAAAAAATACCAATTCACAATGCCAAATGTATTCATTCCATCTCCAAGCATCCTTAAAGTCTTAAGTATTTTAATATAGCTCAAAAATCCAGGCCCAAAGTCTCCTTTGAGACTCAAGTCAAACTCCCTTATAAAAATAAAAAAAAAATAAAATTATATACTTTCAAGATTTGCTGGTGGGATAGGCAGAGCAAAAGCATTATTATTCCAAAAGGGAGGTATAGAAAAACAGTGAGGCGGAATTGTCCTAAAAGAAGACCAAAACCCATCGAGGCAAACAATAAATCCTAATGCTCCATTTCTGGCATCTGGGCACACTGTGGTGGGATGGGGGTCCCCCAGGGCTTGGGCAACACTGCCCCTATGGCCTACGTGGTTATAGTCCACATGGTCACCCTCTAAGGCTGGCTCTGCTTACTGCCTCCAGCTTTTCCTGGTGACACTGCAAATTCTACCTGCCTTGGCTCTCCATTGCAGCTTTGGCGTCACTCGCATAGATTCATTACACATTGCCCTGTCAGGGGCTGTTTGCAGGGGGACTGCAACCCTGCAGCACACTGACTGGCCTCCCAGGCTTCATTTGAAATCTCAGCGGATACCACGATGACCCCCATAACTCACATTCTTCCTGCAAAACCAAGATCATGTGGATGGCATCGAGGTCTGCTGCTAGCAGGAGTTGTACCGTGGTCTTTTGAACTCGAGCTGCAGCTGCTGAGTGATTTGCCAGCTAAACATGAAAAAATACATCTCCAGGCAGTCCTGGCATGCAGGACACCCCAGATCTCTTTTCTAAAGTGATTCTGTCCCGGGAAATCTTTAAACAAATCTTTAAACAATTGTTGCCAGTCTCAGCAACAATTTGCATTACTACATCTCTTTGCCTGTGATGGCTGAGGCTTTGCTGATTTCTGAGATGCCTTCTAGGCATTTTTACTATTGTACTTGCTTCTTTTTAACAGCACCTTGCTTCTTACTAACAGCACTATTAACTTCACCCTCCATGCCTGAACCTTTACAAATGTCCCCTTTCTGGTCAAACTGTAAGTTTTTGAAATCTTTCCACTCTGCTGCTTTTTGATCCCAATTCTTACTGTAAACTAGTATATCACCTTTAAGCTCAGCCTCCCTCAAAGTATTAGGGAATGGACAAAATTCATACAAACTCTTTGTCACAGTGTAAGACCTCATCAGCATTGCCTTTACTATCTGTTGACATCAGCATTCTGGTCTTCTGAACCCTTACCAGAATTGACCATTAAGTTCTGCTTATAGCATTTTAGGTCTTTTTCTAGCCTGGGCCTCCAAATTCTTCCAAAGTTCTCCCATAAATGGATTCCAATGCCTCCTCCACATCATTAGGTATAGTTCCAGCAATGACCCCACTTTCTTGGTACCAATTTTCTGTGCTAGACAGCTTTCCATTACTACAGCAAAATATCCAAGGCGATCAATGCATAAAGAGAAAAGGTTTATCCTGGCTCATGATTTTAGAGGTTCCAGTTCAAGGTCAAGTGACCCAATGATTTGGGCCACTGGTGAGTGTGGCACAACATGGAGGAAGTACATGGTGGAGCAACACTACTTGTCTCATGAGCCAGGAAGTAAAAAGGACAAGATGAGGTCAGGGTTGCCAAATCCACTTTAGGGGATATACCCAGTGACCTTAGGACCTCCTACTAGGCCCCACCTCTTAAGGTTTCTACCACGTCTCAGTAGCACCACCTTGAGACCAAGCCTTTGACTCATGAGCCTTGGGGAACATTCTACATCCAAACTCTACCTCTGCCCAGTTGCATTCTCCATCCATCTCCTTGGTGCCCTCCCTTTCCTATTTGTCATTTTGTCTAAGAGAAAAAAATCTTACTTCTTTTCAAGGATGAGGCTCTATCTTCCTTAACCATGAGGTACTGATTTGCTTTTTGTGTAATTTTCTGATCCTGTACCACTTAATCCATGCTTAGTTCAATATTTTCCTCATTCCTATTATCAAAATAATGGATAAAAGAGGACACATTTATCAGTACAGAAAGTAAAGACAATAGGGGCCAAATTATGGACAACATTCTTTATAATGTATGCATGGGCAAGGCATAAATTACCATTCCTATCTGCAGCCAAAATTGGTAATAGAGAACTTAAAGGACTTATTTTAGGCTAACCAGAAGTCAGAAGTCAGAAGTTAGTAAATGATTACCCACTTAGTGAAAGTGAGTTTGTGATGTATAATACAAAATGATGAGTAATTTACCCCGTTTCTTGTTATAGCAACACGTGAGTTTCCAACACTGACCAAATAGGAGAGCCCCTAGAGTATTAAATAATGACATGTCATTAAAAAGTGAGGATTAGGATGGTTTTCAGATAGATGATTTCCCTTGTCTGCTTTTGAAACCTACATAGGACTCCCAATCAGTTCTTTATTCTTCAGGTAAACAATGGAGATGGGAACTAGGAATTGAAAAGACACCACATCATAATAGCAAAAAGGGGAAACATTTAAAGGATGGAAGCCCCGAGAGTGCGTGAACATCGTCTCTGGGGGAGAGTGGTTCAAAGGCGATGTAGCCGAGTTCAGGCCGGGTGGTGAGCATCTGGGGTGCTTTCTGACATTCTAGACTCTTGGGATCCATAATCAACACAGGCTATCACACAGCCAATGTCCAGTTGCCAAGTGAAAAAATTGAGGCTTTGGAATTTTTCTTACCGTGTAAAAGTCAAGCTTCTAATGTGCATAGCCACATAGTGATTATTGGCTCTTGATTACATTTTGGTGCTGTTTTGAGCTTCCCTGTTTTAATTTTATTCATCCCTGCACTCTGTTGAATTAAAGACATTGAATCTCTGCAAAGGAAATGGAATCCTGGCATACCTGGAGTCTATGGAAGTAAGAAACATACACACTAGAGAAAGTTCAACATAGATATATTTCTTTTGAATTCATGCGTAAATCGCGGATGTCAGCAACACAGAAGATAATGTCACAACCGGATTGACTGAGCCAGTTTTAGTTCTGCTGATGAGCATTTACCAAAGGATCCTCTATGGGAAAGTTTTAACAATTCTCCCTTATCAGAAATTTCTAGTAAAAGTAAAAATTCTGTATGATGAAAGTCAATTTTGGCCATGGGAATTCTAATGAACATGTTTATTTCCTCTGGTTTATGCAAAATAAAATCATGGTAGAAAGAATACTGGCCCTCCAAAGATGTCCTTGCTCCAATTTCCAGAAACTGAATGTGTTATGTTACACAGCAAAGGGCAATTGAGGTGGCAGATGGAATTAAGATTGCCAATCAGATGAATTTAAATCTGGACCAGCATAATCACAGGGCCCTTAAATGTTAAAGAGGGAGGCAGAGGAAGAGGTTAGAGTGATAGGCTATGAGAAGAACTTGGCCCAATGCTGATGGTTTTGAAGATGGAGAAAGTGGCCATAAGCAAAGGAATATGGGTACCTTCTAGAAGTTTTGAAGAAAAAGTAATGGATCTGGGCATGGTGGTGATTGCCTGTAATCCCAGTACTTGGGAGGCTGAGATAGGAAGATTGCAGGTTTGAGGTCAGCCTCAGCAACTTAGTGAGACCCTGTTTCAAAAAAAAAAAAAAGACTGGGGGTGTAGCTTAGAGGTAGAATTCCCCTGAGTTCAATCCCCAGTACCAACAAAAGGTAGTGGATTTCCTTCTAGGCCACCTTGAAATTATCCTAATACAATCCATTTTGGACTTCTGATCTTCAGAACTGTAAGATAATAGATGTGTGCTTCATAGGGCCCTCACTTTGCAGTAATTCGTTACAGTGGCCATAGAAAACTAACATAATACATGACATTTAAAATGACATCCAATATCATTTCAAATAGATATCTATAATGGTATATTTCTTTATGAATAAAGATGCATATTTTATAAATAATGAAGTTTTCATCATGAATAAATCCTACTTTATATAAGTTATGCTTAAACTATTATATGTAAGGCTCTGACTTCTATTCTTTTGAATTTAAAAGTTTATGCATTATGCGGTTCAATATTCTTCTTTTGGTCAGAAAGGGTGAAATTTCCAAATTTTGTATCCTTTTCTAATACTGAAATTATTTGGTGAAATAAAAAAATGGTCCAGATCAAAGCTTGTATGAATCTCCTAGTAATTTTAATTTTAATTTTAATTTTCTGCCTGCCCAGTAATAGGGAATGAGTGTGAAAATACTTTACAATGTTAGGATTAAGATATATTGAGAAACTCAGCCATCTCTGCACCTTTATTTCATTTCTAAACAAAGCAGACAAAAATGGATTTCTTTAGTGATTTTTTTTAATCTCATGGTTTTAAAATAGAGTTACCTGAACAGTCCTGTTTTGAACCCACAAGTTGGTTAAGGATGAATGTTGAGAAGTGATTTTAGGGATGCTAACAAATTTAACTAACAAATAAATTGAGAAGTTACACGAACCAACAAATGGAACTATTTTTTTGGCTTGAATTTTATGCCTGTTTCCTCTGACCCTAAGAAATTTGGGCCCATAATCTCAAGCCCTTGAATAAAAGTCTCTCAGCAGTAGGAGCAGCATCATAGAGGAAGCTATGTCAGTGGTTCCACGTGTATTCTTACTTTCAAAGATTCATAAATTTGCCATAAAAATATCTGCTGTAGTCTGAAACTTAAAACACCAGAACCTCAGCCTGAGATCACTTCTATTTTTCTTCTATTTGAATTGAATTGAACTCACTAGATTGAATTTCGAGAAACATTAGAAGTTAGGCATTTCAAAGGCATCTTCTGTTTTCTTATAAGATGACTTTATTCTCTAATTATAGAAAACAAGGTTGATACTATCAAAGTGGATTCTTTCCACCCAGCAAGGGCCATGGGTTGGCTCATTTACCTGGTAACCAGTGGCTGTGAAAACACTCTACTGTGGCTCGTTAAGCTAAGACAACAATTAAGTGATACCAAGTTGCGATTACAAGGCAAGTCTTTTACAGTAGACCCTCCCCTAAAGTCACCTTTCAAAATCCTATCTGATAATCTGTGGGACCAAGTAAAAATAGAGTAAAAAATGAGACTATGCAATGTCACTAATTGGAACTAAATTACAAGGGGCTAAGGTCAAACTCAATTAGTCTGAACTTGCAATCCTTCTAAAGAAGTAAGCCTCAAGAGAGAATTAAAGCTCAAGATGGACGAGAAAATTAAAAGAGACATGGTTGTTTCAAATGAATCTAAGACTCCAGGCCCACACAGGTTATACAGCAGGATCCCGAGAGGACCTGGGAATGGAAGCATGAAACTTCTGTCTGCATCTGAGGAAATGTGGGAAATGGGGGAGTTGCCAGAAGATTCCAAAACGGCCACTGGAGTGCATCTTTAAAAAAAAATATGTCATTTGCAGGAAAATGGGTGGAGCTAGAGAATATTATGCTAAGTGAGATTAGCCAGTCTCAGAAAGCAAACAGTTGTGTTTTCTCTCATATGTGGAAGCTAGAGAGAGATTGGGCAACAAAAGAGACTTCAGATAAAGGAGGAAAGATTCCAGGGGAGTGATGGAGGGGGTTTAGGGGAGGGGGTAGGAGACTTTATGAAGGAAGCAGTTCAAATAATGCTATGTACATATATGAAATTATCAATACCGATTTTAATGACATGTATGGGGAAGGGGAGGTAGTGGGGTGGGATTCGGAGAGAAACACACCAAGTGCTGTGTGCATGTATGTTCCTATCACTTCATCCCTCATTATGATATGTAATTACAATGCACCAACAAAAGAATATTTAAAATAATAAGTGAGTTTGCAAAGTTACAAATCAGGAATGAATTGTTGATTTTCAGTAAAATTGTGGAAAAATAAGCAAGATGTGTGATTGCTTAGGAAAGGATGAAAAGAAAAGCTTTGATGATTAGGAATCAACATGTACAGTTCCTCTGCCCCTAACCTTAGCATTTCAACTCCAGTCATTGGCTCCCTCCTCAGCATCTCCTCAACTGTCTTCCCTGGGTGCCTTATTTCTCTAAATGAACTATTAGCTTCTGTTATCCCGAATCAAAACATGGTCTTCTTTGACTTCCTTCTTCTCTATATCCAGGTCAATTAGCTTAAAAGACACCATCAGATGTGTATTGCCCAGATATATCTATATCTGGGGATTGAACCCAGAGGCTTTCTACCTCTGAGCTACACCCCCCGTCCTATTTTAGATTCATTTTGAAACAGGGTCTCAGTTGCTGACAATTTTCTCTTCTTTTGATGTCTGCTGCAGAGGCAAGGATTCCTACATTTCACAACTTTTATCATAGGCATTTGAGAATGCTGTCATTAAGTTAACTCTCACAACCATTTACAGTGTTGCTGTAAACAGTTTAATTAACTGTAGCTAAAATTTTAACTATAACTATTTATAGCTATAAAGTATTTTAACTATATTTAATAACTTATATAACTTAATTATATCAAATTTAACTATAATTAACTATAGTCAACTATTTATTTATATTTATTTAACTAGTTAATTAAAGTTTTCCTATTTTGGTTCTTCATGAACCTAAGAGAACAATTGATCATTTAACTCACAATAACCCTTCTTACTATTGAGTAATTATTTTTTAATCTGGTGCATTGGGATTTTACATCATATTGGGGTACAGAGTGTCAGACAAATCCATGCACACAGCTCTTGAGTCATTTTTGACAGTAATGATGTCATCTATTTATCCACTCTTTCCCACTCCTTCCTTAACCCCTGTGATCTTGCTTCTGTCCCATCCTTCTGATGAAGCGCTCCCTCAAAGGCCCCTTTACACTTTATTATTGCCTAATTTGGTACCATTCTCTGTCTTAATTTTTTTTTTTTTTTTTTTGCGGTACCGGGGATTGAACCCAGGGGTGTTTTACCTCCGAGCTACACCCCTGGCCCTATTTTTTTTTCTTTATTTTGAAACCGGGTCTCACGAAGTTGAGGAGGGCCTCACTAAGTAGAGAGAGAGAGAGAGAGAGAGAGAGAGAGAGAGAGAGAGACCGGGGGAGAGAGAGAGAGAGAGCTGAGGCTGGCCGCGAACCTGGATCCTCCGGTCTCCGCCTCTCAAAGTACTGGGATTACAAGCGTGCGCCACCACGCCCGGCCTGTCTTAATTTTTCCCTCGACTTTTCTGTGACATTTAGCACATTCCTAGCCTATCGTCTTCACATTTCAACCTCAATGAGAACAGGGATGACATCTGCCTTTCCACCAATGTAAACTGAGTTTTTTTTTTTTTTTTTTACCTGTACTGACACAGGGAAAGGGCTCAGAAATAGTCACTGAACAACATGCAGTCTTGACGCGTACTTATGCTCGGGTACTCTATGTTCCAATTGAGCCACTTGCCGTTGCTTTAGGTTCATCAAAGTGAAATTTCGTTAATAAATTCTTGTCCCTCTCTGCTCTAATTTAAATGTTTGAATCTCTCTGAAAGTTATGTCGGAGCCTGAGACCCAAGATGATAGTATTAAGAGGCGGGGTCTTTAGGAAGTGGTTACATTGTGAGGGCTCTGCCCTTGTGAATGGAGTGGGTGCCCTTCTAAATGGGCTCAGTGGAGAGAGTTCACCATTGTTCCTTTGCACCTTCTGCCATGTGAGGATGCAGCCATGAGGGAAGCAGACAGCAGCCCTAGCTAGATACCACATCTGCTAGTGACTTAGCCTCCAGAGTTGTGAGAAATAAACTACTATTGTTTATAAATAACCCAGTCTCTGGTATTTTGTTTCAGCAGCAGGAATGGACCGAGACATTCCCCTAGCCAGTTACTCTTTTTCTCAATTTGCCATTTGGCCTAATGGCGCAATCTCATGGTCTAAAAAAGATTAATACTTTATTCCTCACATATAAACTGTACTTTCATCCACCCAATTTTACTGGTTTTTACTATGTTTGTACTAAAGTCTGAATGTTAATGTCTCCCCCAAATTTATATGTTGAGATCTAATTCCTGATGTGCTGGTATTAGGAAGTAGGGTCTTCAGGAGGTGACTAGGTCATGAGGGGGGCCTTCACAAACAGGATTGTGCCCTTATGAAAGAGACTGCAGAGAGATCTCTCACCCCTTCTGCCATGTGAAGACACAGTAGGAAGACAGTGGAGTATGAATCGGAACGTGTGCCCTCCTACGACACTGACTCTCCTTGCTCCTTGACCTTGAACTTCCCAGACTCCAAGGAAGAAATAAGTTTCTTCCTTGTTCTCTAAAGGTAGCAAGTTGTCAAGTGTTCAAAATTCTTATCAAAAAGAAAGAAGATTTCATTCTGTCTAATCTGCCCAATTTATGCTATTCTGTTATAGCAGCCCAAATGGACTAACATAGTTCCCATTCTCTCAAGTTTTATAGACACTTTGAATCAGTGGTTTCTATTTTACTGGTCCCAAAAGGATGAAATCCATCCACGTGTAAATAAATAACAAATAAAACAATATAAAAACGATTCATAGAATTTTGACTCCTTTTATTTTGCCAAAGCAAAACACAAACAGAAACCCAAACTCAAAAGCAAAAAGCTCTATCATCTACTTTCACATTTATTTCATTTATTGAAAACTCTGAGGAAGTTTTACTTTTTACAGTTTTGAGACTCTTTTGATAAGTGTTCGTAGCTTGTGATACTTAGAAATTTGGAGACTGTAAGCCTCTTGGCCTTCAACCTCTCTACCTGTTATGATGGTATAATGAGCCAAAAGTCTAAGGATGAATCTGTTATGAATGCAAACATGTATTGGCAGACAGGCTCAAAAACAATGATAGAGCATATCGCAGGATGAGTGCACAGGCCTTGCTTCCTGGCTTTTCAGGCATTCTCATAAGCATTTGGTAAAAAGGTCACTCATTCCAATGTGGAAGCAATACAATGTTGTTGGCAGGACCACAGAATTTTTTTTTTTAGTTAAATCATGCAACAGCTGGGCGTGGTGGTGCACGCCTGTAATCCTAGTACTTGGGAGGCTGAGACAGGAGGATCGCAGGTTCGCGGCCAGCCTCAGCTACTTAGTGAGGACCTCCACAACTTAGTGAGACCCTGTTTCAAAATAAAGAATAAAAAATAGGGCTGGGGGTGTAGCTTGGAGGTAGAATGCCCCTGGGTTCCATCCCCAGTTCTGCAAAAATAAATAAACAAATAAATAAATCAATAAATCAACACCCTCCCTTCTGTGGAAGGAACCAGTGTTCTCTAAAGGTACTAGGCTGTCACGCTTCCCAGATTCTTATTAAAAATAAGTACCTATACAAACTTCCTAGACAGCAACATATATTGGACATTGCTCAGTTTACCAATTATTTCTAATATCCTTTATGTAATCAACAAGCCCTCTAGTTCAGTCGCTCATATTTAAATAATTGACATAAGCCCTTGCCTAGCATGTGTGAAGTCCCGGGTTCCATCCTCAGCACCACAAAATAAACTAAAATAAAAGCAAATAAAAAAATCATAAAACAATTTTCCTAGCTGCCCCTGGTGTGTGGATGCCAGTGGTAAGTGGAAATTAAGTGCAGCTGTAGTATAGAGTCTTGATTAGTGTACTTTGTGTGCTAATTACCTCTGCAGGTTCTCTGCTAGGGTGTAGTTAAAGATAATTTATAAATATATATATACACACACACATATATACTGTTTATAATTCACTATTTTAAAAGAAAAATAATAGACTATAATGTTGAAAAAGAGTAAAAAATTATCTCATAAATAGGATTACTATGTAATTTATTAAAAACCAGGATATTTCTTTTTCTTTTTTTTTTTGCGGTACCAGGGATTGAACCCAGGGACGTTCTACCTCTGCGCTACACCCCCGGCCCTATTTCTTTTTATACTTTATTTTGAAACCAGGTCTCACGAAGTTGCAGAGGGCCTCACTAAGTAGAGAAAGAGAGAGAGAGAGAGAGAGAGAGGGAGAGAGAGAGGGAGAGAGAGAGAGAGAGAGAGAGCGAGCTGAGGCTGGCCACGAACCCGGAACCTCCAGTCTCAGCCTCCCAAGTACTGGGATCACAAGTGTGCACCACCATACCCGACTCTGATGAGTTTTTTAAAAATAATAAATTTTATAGTCTATTTGGCTATAACAACAAAGTTACAGTCTATTTTTGCCATGTCAAGTGTTTATCAAAGGCAAATTGGTCAATGTGACTTATCAATAGAGAATAATGTCATCATGAATAGAAGGCATATTGGCCAGGGGTGATTTTTCCTAACAAGATAAATGCTTATGTCCTACCATGGAACAGCTGCTGAAACCAAGTATACTTTGCGGTAAGGCTCAGTGCCTAGCCTCTGGGTTCAGCCAGGCCAGATGTGCATTTTGCCCTGGTCTCCGTAGATTTGTAGCTTCTTACTGTCCTCCTTAAAGTCTTATATTTAATGATATTTTTAAGTCCTTCCCTTCCTTCCTCCCTTCTTTCTTTCCTTCTTCCCATGGACCTTTTTTCTGTTTTTTCTTTAATTGTACTTGAATGTTTTTAGAATTGCTATTATGTTAGTCCCCTAAATCAAAAGTTTCAGAGGTTTTGGCTGATCTTCCTCAACTTTGTTTTTCTCTTTAACACTATTATTTTGAATGTGAGATATTTTAGAAATGAGTTTTGGGGGAGTATATATATTGTATTATCAGGAACATATGCTACATATATATGGTAAAATGATAGTTAACTAGCTATTGTTCTCGGAGAAACCTGTGCAGTCATCTTACCGAGGTGCCAGAGATTGAGGTGCCAAGAGACCTGTTGGGGTTAAAAGGGGCATGTCTAAAGACTGTGCCCCTGAAGAAGGGAGGAATATTTGTCCTGAAAAATAGACATTTAAACTGGAATGTGGGTATCCTCAAAATGGAATTTCAGCATCGAATCTCTGAGGTTTAGAGAAACATACTCTGAGGTATTGTAATGGCCTCATCTTTATGCCATGCTTTATTTATCCTATACTTAGGCTTCACTTAAGTAGAACTATCTTATAAACAATAAACACAAATAAGGCATATCCAAAGGAGAGCAAAGATTCACATTGTAATAAGTGATGCTATTTCTTAAATACCATTTCATGATAAGATTTAGCTGTTTGCATTGATTTTATTTTATATAAATTAAAATGTTTTAAAAATTTTTTTTGGTGCTGGGGATCGAACCTAGAGTTTTGTACATGTGATAAATGCTCTATTGTTGAGCTACATTCCCAACCCTTATTTTATTAAAATTAAGTGTTATATATACTTTCTTTTATTACCATTTTCTGGTATATTTTTTCTGTTCCTTTATTTCTAGCTTCTATTGCTACTTGCCTGTCTTTTGATAACACTGTGTAGATGAATCTCTCCCTCTTTGTAAACAGCATCTTTTTAATTACAAATACTTTATACTCACACAGTTTTCCTTTGTTCTCTTAATGTTTTCTCTCTCACCTTCTTATTTTCATGATTCAATTACAAGTTCTTTCTGTAGGCATATGAAAAGTTTGCCCCTCTACAGGTTCTGATGCTTAATCTTGGTTGGCAGCTTGACTGGATTGAGAGATACCTAGAGAACTGATGAAGCACACTTCTGGGTAGGTCTGTTAAGATGTATCCAGAGCTCGCGCAGGGGAGCCTAGTGAGGAGAGAAGACCCACCAACCATCATGGGCACTGACACATAGGCTGGAGCCCAATGGAACTGAAAGTGGAAGAGCCAGGCTCTCTCAGGGCGCAAGCTGGATGCTGCGTGAGCCGCACTGTCTGTGCTGCTGCCATTGTCTGTGGACAGTGGACTTCAGCCTCTCTCCTGGGAGCTTCCAGGCCTTCATCTGCATCCTTGGTTCCTCTTGTTCTCAGGCTTCCAGCTTCTTTGACTGAGTAGTGACCGGTTTCCTCCGTCTCCAGCTTCTCATTATGTAAGTCAACCAAGTAATAAATTTGCTCTTATAATTATATATGCTTTCTACCAGTTATATTCCTTTAGAGAACCTTAATAGACAAGGTATGGTGTGGTTATCATTAAATTTTGACTTTAATATTAACCCATGAAGAGGGTACTGATAATCTAGGCAATTCCTATAACCTGTCTTTCCCTTCATCCCCAATCATGCTGTTAGCTACCCACACATGGCTCAAAGGTGAAATTTGTTGAAGTATAATTTACATTTAGTTTTTTTTTTTTTGCGGTAGTGGGGATTGTACCCAGGGGCGTTCTACCTCCGAGCTACACCCCCGGCCCTATTTTTTATCCTTTATTTTGAAACCGGGTCTCACAAAGTTGCGGAGGACCTCACTAAGTAGCTGAGGCTGGCTGCGAACCCAGATCTCCCGTCTCTGCCTCCCAAGTACTGGGATTACAAGGGTGCGCCACCACGCCCGACTACATTTAGTATTATATACAAATTTTAAGTGTAAACCTTGATGAGTTTTGACAAAGGAACATGCTTATGTAAATACCCAATTCATCAAAATATATAAGAATTCTAGAAACTATCGTCCCCCAAAGTTTTGTAGTGCTCCTTTGTCATTGATTGTCTTCCAGTCCCTGGCCCCAGACAACCACACGTCCGTCTTCTGTCACTATATAGAATTTTACCTGTTTCAGAATTTCATATAAGAAGGATCATACAGTAACTACTCTAGCTTTTTTGTTCAAGCATAATGTTTTTGGGATTCACAATGCTGCATATCTCATGATTCATTCACCTATATTACCAAATGTTCCACTGTTGACTAGCTCACAATTCGTTTATCCTCCTTTTGATATTTAGATTGTTTCTTGGTTTTGACTATTATTAGTAAAGCTGGTATGAATATTCTAGTAGTTCTTTTGTAACACTATATTTTCATTTATTTTAGGAGTGGAATTGCTGGGTTGGGGAGATGAGTGTTTAAGTTTATAATAATCTGCCAAACAGTACCCCAAAATAGCTGTGACATTTTACACTCTTGACATCAAAGTCATCAATGTAATAATGTTCTAGTTTTTCCACATGATTGTCAAGACAGGGTGATTTCATTTCTTTTAATTTTAGCTCTTCCAGGAGATGTATAATATTATCTCATTTAATTTTTTATTGTCTTTTCATTTTTGAGTTATAATAGTTATTTATATATTCTCAGTACAAGTTTTTATTGAGCTATATGTATTGCGTATTGCTGGGGATTAAACCCAGGGAGATTCTACCTCCTCTGAGCTACACCCCCAGCCCTATTTTATTTTTTATTTGGAAACAGGGTCTCACTAAATTGCTGAGGCTGTCTTCAAACCTGCGATCCTCCTGTCTCAGCCTCCCAAGTACTGGGATTACAGGTGTGCACCACCACGCCCTGCTGCATATGTTTCTCATAGTCTATGGATTGCTTCTCTTTCTCTTAATTATGCCTTTTTAAAAATTTTCATTGCAATGAGATTTTTCATTATGATGAAACCCAGTTTGCCAGTTTTTTTATTTTTTTAGTAATCATTTGGTACACTAAGAAATTTGTACTTAGTTCAAAGCTCTAAAGACTTTTCTCCTATGTTTCTGTTTTAAAGTTTTGTAGTTTTTCATTTAATGGTCTATTTCTAGTTCACTTTATGTGTGGTTCATGGTCAATGGTCTATTTCTAGTTCATGTTATATATGGTGTGAGGTAAGGGGAAAGATTTATTTATTTTGTCCATGTGACTATCCAGTTGTTTGAGCACCAATTGTTGAAAAGACAATTCTTACCCTTATTGAATTACCTGGGTGATGTTTTTGAAAATCAATACATGTTAACTTGTTTCTGAAGTCTTTATGCTGATCTATTGAACTATGTATTATCTTTATTCCAATAATGCACTGTCTTGATTACTGTAACTTTATAATAAAATCACAAAATAATGTGATTTATTATAAAATAATAATCCCCCAAATAAGTTCCTTTTCTTTACCAAAATTGTCTTAGGTAGTCAAGATCTCTAGTATTTTCGTGTAAATTGTAGAATCAGCATTTTAATAGATTCTACAGAAAAACTTGGAATTTATTTGACTCTAGGAATTGATTTGAGAAACTATATCTTAGTAATATAAGATATAGTTTTTCAAATCTCAGTCTTTAATCATGACATAGCTTGCCATTTCTTTAAGGTTTCTTTAATATCACTCAGCAAAGATTTTCAGTTGTCAGTATAACTGACATGGAAACATAACAATTTTATTTTTCATTTTTTTGTTGATAAAACAGAAAAATTAGCCTTTGTGTATTGGTTTTATATACTCTGACCTTGCTAAACTCACTTATTAGTTATAACAGTTGTTATTCAGATTTATTAGAATTTTCTACATGTACAATCATATTGTATGCAAATAATGAGGGTTTTACTTCTTTCTTTCCAATCTGAAAGTTTTCCCTTTCCTGGTCTTACCACTCTAGGGCATCCAGTACTATTTTGAATAGTGAGGTTAAAGCAGATTGTTCCTAGCTTCCCAATTTTAGTATTTTCATCTTTAAAAATAAGTTAGATACAGGTTTTAAAGATACTCTTTCTGAGGTAGTTCTTTTATATTTCTAATTTAGAATTTCTTCTGAAATGTCTAATCTATTTATTCTACCAAGTATATTTTTGATTTCAGATATTTTATTCAGTTCCAGTAGTTCCATTCAGTTCTTCTAAAAAATCTTTATTTTCCTTTTCATTATTATGTTCCTCTTTTCCTTTAAATCTTTGAAATTATTGCTAAAAGTAATTTGCTTCTGCTGGGTGTGGTGGCACATGCTTGTAATCCCAGTACTTGGGAGACTGAGACAGGAGGATCACAGGTTCACAGCCAAAATAGGGCTGGGGGTGTAGGTTGGAGGTAGAATGCCCCAGAGTTCAATTCCCAGTACCGAGAAAAAAAAAAGTAATTTGCTTCCACTACATTTGGTTCTGTTTCTAGTGACCAATTTTTCTCCTCACAAAAATATGTCCCATGCACATTATATGTCTAGCAGGTTTTTTTTTGGTATTTTTTTGCGGTACCGAGGATTGAACCCAGGTGCGTTCTACCTCCGCGCTACACCCCTGGCCCTATTTTTTATACTTTATTTTGAAACTGGGTCTCATGAAGTTGCGGAGGGCCTCACTAAGTAGAGAGAGAAAGAGAGAGAGAGAGAGAGAGCTGAGGTTGGCCGCGAACTCAAATCCTCCGGTCTCTGCCTCCCAAAGTACTGGGATTACAAGCATGCGCCACCATGCGCTGCTATGTCTAGCAGTTTTTGACCAAATGCTGGACCTTATGAATATTATGTTGTGGAAGGTTGGAATGTTGTTCTCATTTGAAGGTCTAGATTTTTGGGTATGTTTGGTAGTCAGGTTACCTGTAGATCAACCTAATTTTTGAGGCTTATTCTTTTTTTTTTGATACTTGGGATGAACCCAGGGGCATTCTACCTCTGAGCTACACCCCCAGTCCTTTTTTATTTTTTGTTTTGAAACGGGGTCTCACCAAGGCTGGCCTTGAACCTGAGATCCTCCTGTCTCAGCCTCCCAAGTACTGGAATTACAGGCGTGCACCACCTCACCTGGCTGAGGCTTATTCTTAAACTCTGTTAGGAGGTTTTATAGTAGACTTTACTCTAGGGCTGGTTTAGCCCTACTAAGATTTTCTTTTTGAAGTCTCTACTGAATGCATAGGGTATTGAATAAGTGCTTTCACTTTGGCTGGTGAGAATTAAAACCAATTTCCAGCCCTGTGTCAGTTGTGGGCAGCATTTGGCTCTCGTTCCTAGTACTTGTGCCCTCACCGTTAGTTCTGTGTTCAACATCACGTAGTCTCTTCTATGCACGACCTTTTTGCACAGTTATGTATTGCTTATGTTGTGCTTATGTTTCTTTCAGGTACTCTGTCTTTTAATTTCAGACATCTCGGCCTCCCCAAACTCTGATATCCATGTCCCCTGCTCTCTTTGGGTTATTCCTCTTCCACGGTAGTTTGGAAAGCATGATGTAATGGTTTGGATTTAGAATGTCCCCTCGGGATTGTATCTCCTTCCTCCTCCCCCTGCTCGCTCTCTTGCTTCTGGCCTCGACCCTGTGAGAGCAGAGCCTTGCCCCCTCCCTCTCTCTGCTTCTGGTTGCCAGGCCCTGAGCTTCAAAGAAGACCTGACCTGACGTGGACTGGAACTCCAAGATCTCCAAGAAACTGTGAGCAAATAAATCTTGTTTCTTCTAAATTGTGGTCAGTTGTCTTGGATGATGGCAGTGAGAATGTTGATCAAGTCACATGGGAAATATTGGGCCTTACGAATTAGAAACTGCTCCTTGTTCAGTGCCTGTAAACAGTTGTTTCATATCAGTTCAGATTTCTAATTTCTTCCTGTGAGTCAAATCTGGTAACAGTTACTCCACCATACCTGGAGGCGAAGGTTAAAATGATGCCTTAAAAAATATCGACTTTTAACTACATTGAGATATTTGATATCTAAGGGGGAAGTAAAAAAGCTGACTGAACTATTCAATTGGATAGCAGTTTATTAATATGTATATTAAGAAAAAAGATAAGACTGTGTATATATACATTATATAATATATATTATATGTATTATTATATATAATATAATATTAATAGTTGTGGGAATTGGTGAGATATTTTTGTTTTCATTTTCTTTTATATTTATTTTATATTTATTTTATTTATATTCATTAATCAATATGCAGTTAGTTTCCAATTAGAAAGATGACATTTAAAAGGTCCAGTAGAATATGGTATGATGATTATCTCCCCATCTTTTTATACCACTCACCTTTAAATAAGTCCCATTAAAATGACATTAAATAAATTCTTGTTAATTTCAATTATTGCATTTGAGGAAGCTTTGTCTATATGCCACACATGAAAATTAGAGTAATTGCTAATTTAAGACTTAATAATGCCCATAGAATTGAGTTGAAAGAAACCTCAAAAGATTGTCTAATTGAATTCCTCAAAGAAACTTATATTTAATCAAGTAAAGTGACTTAATAGAGGTCTGATAGCTAATTAATGGCAGAATGAGGACTAATTCCCGTTGTCAAAGTTTTTGATAACACACTGTCCTGTGTCTTCTTCTTTGAAGATGTCGGGAGGTGGCTTACAAGTTAATAATCTGTTACAAAAATAAACATTTAGGTATTCAATAGAATGAAGACGATACCAGAAGCAAGAGTAGGTGCTACCATTTATCTAAGATTATATTACTGGGCACAAAATTAAGTTTTCTAATATTGAGACAAAATTGGGAAAGCATGTGTTGTCTTTGAATTTCTAAACAGGATTTAACTATGAGAAAACGCCTTCCTATCATATATTTATAACAAATTAAATGACTCATTTGTAATTAACAGGATCGACTTAACTAAACATTCATGTGCAAATGTCACCAAAAAAGAGACTACTTCTAAGTAAGTTAAACATTTGTAATATTATTTATATAATAATAACAGAGCAAACCTGCTCTTCACATACCCCAACACAGTAACCATTAGTTCAACTCAGGCCAAAATAGGAGCAATGCTGAATTAATTTACTCAGAAGAAGTGAGGTTTTACTAAGAGTAGCAGTGACTTATGTTCTGATAGGCACTTACTTCCCATTGTAAGTCCCTCATGGAGCTTCCACATTCACCTTGACAAGGCTGGGCAAAGGGAACCCATCTTGGCTAATTCCATTGTCATTCCATCAGCATTTCTACTTAATCACTCAGGAAGCCAAAGAATCGAGTCCTCAGAAGGAGGTTATAATTAGATTTGATTTTTTTCAAGATAGAATCAGGATTAATCCTATTATTTTCTCCATCCCAAATTATCCCAGTCTTCACAACAAGCCCAAGATTCCCATCTCATATCTTTGACCTAGATTGTCTGCGCTGAAGGCTCTATCACTCCCTGATCTGTCTCAGTCTTAAACCTTCTTGAATCCCTGAACTCTTCAACTATGCCTATGAAGCACACGACTTTCCAGGAGTGATATGCCTGTATTCTCTTCCTCTTCCATGAAAGCATCTCTACCTTCTCATCTTGGGCTGTGACTGTTCCCTGAGGGCACTGCTTCTACTGAAGAGATGTCTTCCCTTCCACACCCACACAGAGCTGAACCTGGGTGGGGCACACAGTTAGTGTTCTTGTTCTATATTGCTGCTTACATAAGGTTTGTTCTTTCTTCTCCATAAAATTCCCCACATTTTTTGAATTTCAGTCATTGACTGCAGCCACAGCTGCCACAGATGGCCCTGCAGGGGCACAAAGTCACCTGCACAATAATTTCCAACCTAAGCGGTGAGGTCCAGTGTATAAATAGAAGAGCCGGACTTGAATCCGAGCATGCCATTGTTACTCGTGAAAAGACATGCTATATATAGTGTAGTATTTACTGATGGAATGTGCTTGAATTCTCATCAGATGGTTTCCATTTTCTCACTTAAATAAGCTGAGTGTGTGAGGAAATTGGAACAATCTGACCAGATCTTATACCTTTACCTACAAAAGGGCTTTATGGCTGCAATTACCCTCATTTATTCTATTCCATCCATTTTCTTCAATACACTGAATAATCCTCTAAGAACACAAAAATATAATATATGTTATCTTCAAATCTTTTATTTTTCATCTCTTACCAAGAGGCTGGGTAAAGGGATCATTTTAATGGTTTTGCAACATCTGTGAGTCTCCAATCATTTCAAAATTAAAAGTTAAACAATAGAATCATCTTTCTCTTTACCCAAATCCATGTCTATATATACCTCACTTGCCTACCCTTTTTTTTTTTGTGGAACTGGGGATTGAACCCAGGGGCATTCTACCTCTGAGATATACCCCAACCCTATTTTTTTATTCTTTATTTTGAAACAGGGTCTCACTATGTTGCGGAGGGCCTCACTAAGTAGCTGAGGCTGGCCACGAACCTGCGATCCTCCTGTCTCAGCCTCCCAAGTACTGGGATTACAAGCGTGCGGCACCACGCCCAGCTCTTGCCTACCCTTTTTTATAGTCCATCTCCTACAAAGAACTGTATATTCCATTTCTACTAATCAGAGTGTAGTTTCCACCACTCTCCTGAAATGGATTGATGCCAATGTCTTCGGTGACCACCTCTTTGCCAAATTTGATCCACAGTTCTCAGTCCTTATCCTAACCTGCCATTTGACAACATTTGACCCCATTGACCACACCATCCTGAAACCTTGTCTACCTGGTGTCACAGTCCCTGAACAGCGGAGTTAGAGGGGCACCTTTGTGCCCTGGACATGAAAGATAGTGGATCAACTCTTAATCGTCATCTTCTTTCTGATTTATGTTAACTAAACATTGGATCTTTTGGGGCTCTATCCTCTGATCTGTTTTCATGATTATAAAAAGCATGTCTAGGCTGATGACTTCCAAATTGTTATCTTCAGTCTCACTGAATCTATCTTCCCCCTACACTACTATCTCCACCTGTGTGTCAGACAGACACCTCAAAGTAGACATGGCCAGAGCAGAGCTCGCAATTCCTCTGTGACCACTCCCCCAGGCCAGCTCTTTCTTCAGAATTCCTCTTCTTAGGATACACCATCACCATTTATCAAGTTGGCCAAGCCTCAAGTAATCCTGAAGTAATCCTTAATTCCAATTTTTGTCTAATGATCTATGTTGTTCTCTTGGGGAATTCTATGGCCCTGTCTTCTGCACACACCCAGCATCGCTCCACCTGGCACCGCCCTGGCCTCAGCCACCATCCTGTCTCACCTGTACCTTTGCAGTAACCTCCTCAGCCCCCTTCCTGTTTCCACCCTGCCCCCCATGCAGCTTTTCAACCACAGCATTCAGAATGACACTTGTGAAACTTAAATCAGATCACGTCAATCTTTTGTTCCAAAACCCTCTAATGAATTCCCATCCCACTCAGAATAAAATCCAAAACTTTTGTTATAGACTGAAAAACACCTCTAAAAAAGATTTCTCAGATCTAATTCCTTGCCACCCTTGTTTTACCTGTGTTGCCTCATCCGGCTGGTTTCTTTCATGCGCCGAGTCCTGTCTCACCTCAGTACCTTTGCATTTACTGTTCCCTCTGCCTGGACTCTTCCTGTCCTCTTCAGTCCCCACTTCTTTAAGTCTTAGATGGAACCGAGGTGTTCGGTCTTTCTGGAACTGTTTTTTTTTTTTTTATACAGCAGCATACCCTCCTAATCTGGAGCTCACTCTTTCTACTTCGTCTTATTTTCTTCCGATCACTAATATCTTAGATATTTGTTTGCTTATTGCCTTCATCTACTTTTGGAAATTAGCTCAATTGGGACTTTGTCTATTTTGTTCACTGATTAAACTTAATACCTAAAATAGTCCTGAGTATATAGTAATTATTTAATAATGATTTTTGGATGACTGACTGACTAAATGAATGAATTAATGAAAGGACTTTAAAACCCAGCTCTTCTGGGATATGGTATACTCTCACCTGACTGTCCCCATGCTCATATTTAACTTTTTTTGTGTGGTACTGGGGATTGAACCTCAAGCCTCGTATATGCCAGGCAAGAGCTCTGCACTGAGCTACGTCCCCAGCCCTTCTCATATTTAACATTTATTTTTATTTTTAAATATACTTCTATTGATGCATTATAATAATACATCATAATAAAGTTTAGAGTGATAGAGACATACATGCTCACTTGGTGAGCATCTCAATACTCCAACTCTCTCCCTCCCTTTCCTTGTACATAGTATTGAGATTGGCATTGATAATTTAGTGTATGTACATAGTATCAACAGAAGTGTTTCCTTCATCAAGAATGAGCATCTATATTATTCTATGTTGGTTACCAGTAATACAAAGGCTAAAAAAGACATTTAGAAGCATGAATATAGTATGGAAAAATAGACCTTTTGTCAAATAAATACAATGTGTGATTAATTCTAACAATGTGACAAAGTATTGGGGACCCCCCCGTAAAAAGAGACAACTAGCTCAGCCTGAGAGAAGGATTTTATAAAGAACTAATATTTGGAAGAAAGAGAGCAGTTGATGAATATGAATCTTGTGGACAGAGAAAATAGGATGTGCAACAGCATCTGCTGAGGCATCCTACCTGCCGTAATGGTTGATAGGATTCTTAGAGTCATAATATAGCTGTGCACTGCTTTGGTCAGTGACAGATCATATATAGATGGTGGTCCCATACACTTATAATGGAGCTGAAAAATTCCTATGGTCTAGTGACATAGCCATTGTCATAGCACAACACATTACTCAAGTGTGTGTAGTGATGCTGGTGTAAACATACCTACTGCACTGCCAGTTGTATGTATAAAAGTAGAACACATATAGTTATGTACAGGGTATAATATTGATAATAATAACCCACTGTGTTACGAGTTTATGTATTTACTATACCTCTTTGATACTATAAAATATACTTCTTATAAAAAAAAAGGTTTACTGTGTGCTGTGTTGCTCCAGGAGCAGTCTCATACATCTCATGGTTACCAAGTCTCTTAGTTGTATCAAGAGGACATGTCTAATGATTGTCGTACAACACCTTAGGTGAGTAGGTCCAATGTACAGTGTTTGCACAATGACAAAATGGTCTCATGACACGGTTCTCAAAATATATTCTTGTTTTTAAGCAGCACATGACCACAGTTGGGAAAGTAAAGTAAAATCAATGCTGAAATCCAAGCACTCAAATAAGTTTGGTTTCTGGCCAATTGATACCTTTTTTTCTTACTTCTTATCTTTTTGTTTTGTTTTGTTTTTGTTTTCTTGGTACTAGGGATTGAACCCAGGGGCATTATACCTCTGAGCTACACCACTAGCCCTATTTTATTTTTTATCTTGAAACAGGGTCTTGCCAAGTTGCTGAGGGCCTCAGTAAGTTACTGAGGCTGGGCTCAAACATGCAATTCTCCTGTCTCAGCCTCCCAAGTACTGGAATTACAAGCATGTACCACAGTACCTGACCCTACTTCTTATCTTTAGTATCATTCTGCCTTTTCTTTGTGGACACAATTTTCTTTTCCTTTTTTTTTTTTGTGATATAGGGATTGAATCCAGGGGCATTCTACCTCTGAGCTACACCCCCAGCTCTATATTTTATTCTTTATTTTGAAACAGGGTCTCACTAAGTTGCAGAGGGCCTCACTAAGTAGCTGAGGCTGGTCCTGAATCTGTGATCCTCCTATCTCAGCCTCCCAAGTTCTGGGATTACAAGCGCACGCCACCACATCCAGCTGTAGAGAGAATTTTCAAGAGACCTGATTTAGAAAAATTGATTTTCTGAGTCAAAAGTTCAAGGTCATTTAAAGACCAAAGAGGCCTAGTTGTATTTAAGATTTCCTTTACTTGCATGTACCTAAATATTGATTATATGCTGAAAATAAAGTGTCCTAAACTAGGCTAGAGACCTCCCCTAAAATTTGGTTAACACTTTGCATGATGCAGAGTTGGAACTCAATAATCTTTAGTGTAACATGACAATATTTTGAGATGTAAACCAAGGTTTTATTTCTGTTTCCTTAGCCTCCTTAACCTTCCTCCAGTTTGAGCACTCAGGCTATTAAGTTTACAGTGCTTAGGAAAGGAGTTTTATAAGTGGGGGAAAAAAGGGCCATTTCTGCCTTTTGATTGCCAGTAACAGAGGCCATAAGGGAACGTAGATCCTGAAAAACAGATTCAAAAAACACGTAAAAGAATTCAGAGCAGGGCTTCCTGCCTAGAGACAAATGTCACTTTTCCCAGATTGGCGTGGGAGGTTCCTTCCAAGAGAAGCCAGGAGAACTTGAGCACTGCTGGTTTGTGAGAAGAGGCCCTGAGTTTTGCTCTCTATCTTGGATCTGAGTCCTAGGAGTAGGGAGAAATGCAGATGTCCTCGATAGTTTTGCAGGGCTAATAGTAGCAGAAATCTGTGCCCTCCAGCCTGCTGCAAGAGACAGAACAAAGTCAGTTGTGCACATATGGTCAGTAAGGTTTTACTTCTGCATAATTTCCATGACTAGTGTCATATAGAAGCAAAATATGTAGAATATATTCTTCCATTGTTCGAATGCTTGTCCCCTTCAAAACTCACGTTGACATTTAGTTGCTATTGTGATAGTGTTGGGAGATATGACCTTCGAGAGGTATTTAGGCCATGAGGCTCTACCCTCATAAATAGATGAATGTGGTTACTGGAGGAGAGGTCTTATTACCATGGCAGTAGTTCCTTATATTTATTTATTTATTTATATTTTTGCGGTACCGGAGGTTGAACGCAGGGGCGTTCTACCTCCGCGCTACGCCCCCGGCCCTATTTTTTATACTTTTATTTTGAAACCGGGTCTCACGAAGTTGCAGAGGGCCTTACTAGGTAGAGAGAGAGAGAGAGAGAGACAGGGAGAGAGAGAGAGAGAGAGAGAGAGAGAGAGAGAGAGAGAGAGAAGAGCCGAGGCTGGCCGCGAACCCGGATCCTCCAGTCTCCGCCTCCCAAAGTACTGGGATTACAAGCGTGCGCCACCACACCCTGCAGTAGTTCCTTATAAAAGGATGAGTTTCATCCTCTTGTCTGTCTTGTTTTATCTTTTCCATTCTGTCACGTTCTAACACAAGAAGATCCCTTTCCCAGACCAGCACGTTGATCTTGAACTTCCCAGCCTTCATAACTATGAACCAGTAAATTTCTGTTTATTATAAATTACCCAGACTCAGGTATTCTGTTATAGTACCA
Organism: Glis glis; assembly: GCA_004027185.1. NCBI lineage: Eukaryota > Metazoa > Chordata > Mammalia > Rodentia > Gliridae > Glis > Glis glis. The sequence goes on along the minus strand of PVJS01016542.1, from coordinate 5,238 downwards.
AAAATGGACTGACAGGTGCCCATGCACCAAGGAGGGGGCACCATAATAATGAAGGCAAACCCGTAAAAGGATGCAAGGTTAGGAGTGAGTGAGAGATCCTACAACTGGGAAAGGGGCAGAGGGAATGAGCATGTTACAGGGTGTAGCAGCATAAACCTTCTGGGGACCAAGGACCAGATCAGGCCTCCCCTCCCTGAAGCTTTGATCCAATATGGGAAACCCAGGACTGAACTGGAATTAAAATCAGGAAACAAATCCAGTGACAGAAAAAGAAGGGAAGTTTTACTTCTTACACTTCTGGGTTAGTGGGCTGAAAATTGTACTTGCTACATTTATTATTACACATATGTGCACTGCCATATGCTAATTTCTAAAAGCCTAGAAGACTAGTCTGTTATAAATTCAAATGAACCATTGCCTCTTATATTTAATGATCAACAGGAATTTGTTACATGAGTGAGGATAGAGATGCCCAGGTAAGGCATTTCATGGTGTTCACTTCTTTGGATAGTAAGGATGGCTTGATTTGTTATGATGTTGTCTCCTGACTAATTCATTACGTTTTGAGTCTCCATTTTCATAGTTAGTGATACCTGAGAAATGGTAAATATTCTTGACAGAGGAATAGGCAATAGTGGTTAACAGGAATGCAAAGGGCCTTTGAGTGTTTTACACTTAAATGAGTTGTAGGCATTTACTTTGAACAAAAATGGTATTAAATCTACCAAAAAGATAATTAAGTTGATACTATTACAAGATTTAAAAAGTCATCAAGATTCTAGTTAAAATACTGATTTTCAAAGCCTGAAAGCATGTGTCTCAAGTTTTAAGGAAAGAATATTTGAACATATAAAGATCTTTATAGCACGGATTTCAATGTGTTTATTACTAATAATGCTGCTTTTGAACATTGATCTCAGAGAAGCCACCCACTTGGCAAACAAATCAGCAATTCCTGTTACCAGAGCAGTTGCCATGAATGTCAGTCCCTGACGAGGCAGATTAATTTCCCATGAACACGTCATTAAAGCTGCAATATGCAACGTCTCAGCAATCAAAGATGCGATGAAGCCCCAAATATGTAAAGGCAGCAGTTGAAATGCAATTTACTTCTTGCTGAAGGAAAAGTGATCAGCCAGGCACAAAATCCAGTCTGTGGAAAAGAAAATGAGCAGGACAGAGCCACTTGAGAGTCTCAGAGTCACTTGCTTTTAGAGTACTTCTCTGGACTCAGTTGCTATGCTGAGTATTTCCCTTGAGACTATATGTGATGGACCACTGGGAAGATTTGGAAGGTGTCCTCTAACTCTTTATGCCAGAAAGTATGGAAATGTCAAAAAAATGATTTTTATATGCTTCTTGCGTGTCCTCATATAATGCCTTAATTTAAAATAGCACTTACTTCACAGTATGCAGCATATTAACCAGCTGGAATCTCTGGTCCCTGTGATTGAGGGAAGAGACAGCCACATGGAAACTGGAAAGAACAAAAGGCTAGCATGCTGCTAATTCGAGAGAGAGAGAGAGTTACCTGGGAATACTTTATCAGAGAGGCTCATTAAGCTCTGTTACCATATACAAAGCCCGACCAAGAAAATCCATACTGTGCCTTATTGCCTATTTTACATTTCCTCATGCAGAGAATAAAATTTGTTGCTGTGATTCAATGCACTCATCACTCTTTCATTAAAAAAAATGGATTTCAAAGTCAGTCATATACTTAAATTCTCCAACTCACTGTTATGGGATAATATAAAACACAAAGACTGGAAAAACGAGGGGATTTCATTTATTAAATGCCTAGCATATGCCTGATCCTGTGCTAAATACTTCCACGCTTGAGTTTATTAAGCATCTGAAGTAATTTTTATCTCCTTAGAGATTTGGAAAAATGGGGTTAAAAACATTCCTGGTCACACAGCTAAAGAACAACAGCGCCGAGTCTCAAAGGCAAGCTCTTTTGAACTCCAAAGTCCTTGTTTATGCTACTCTGCCATGATCTTCCTTTCCTTCAAGACAGAGGAGTAGTAAATATTATGCTCACTTTAATAGCATAGCCACTGAGGTTAGGGGAAAATATGCACCTTGGAGCACAGTGTTAGAGGAGCTGAGTGGGAAGTCAGACAGATGCTCCCTTCCCAGGAGCTCCACTGCCAATGTCCACTGCCCAGTTGCCATCTCTTACCCAGATTGTTCAGAGGAGCAAATATGATCGCTTGGGGGGCCCTCACAAGTTACCAGCTGAACAAAGAATGGAAAAAAATCCATTGAATACTTAAACACAAAATGAATGGAAGAAGAGGCATCATGGATTGCTGTAAAAATAAATTATGCCTGACTCACCTATGCAAGGTCTTTGAGCAGGTAAATAAACATGTGCTCAGGGAAGAACCCGTGGCCCTGATGGAAGATGAATTTAGGCTTTCAAAAATCTTTTCCAGTGAAAACCATTTGTCTTGGTTAATATTATCAGTGCTATGATCCAAAACAACTGACCCCACAACTTAGAGGAAGAAAATGTGTGCTCACAGATTTTGGAGATTTCAGGCTCAGTCCATGTGAAGCCAGGGTCTGCAGAGCTCAGTGAATGGTGGCAGGAAGCAGAGAGAAAGAGAGAGAGCAGGGGCTCTGCTCTCACAGAGGCCAGAAACAAGAGAGATAAAGAGAGCAAGCAAGGGAATTCAAAGACAAAAGCACAGTTCCTAAGGCCACATCTCAAGGGACCTACTTTCTCTAGCTACACCCCACTGGCCTAGGTTACTACCCAGTAAATCCATTAAAATGGCTTATCTACTGATGAGATTACAGCCCTCATGACTTAATTATATCAACTCTGAATATTAATACGTGAGCTCTTCAGGGGACATTCTATATCTAACCATAATACTATTGGTTGTACAATTACCGGAAGTTTTGTGGCCTGTTTTACCAGGCCTAGGGAACTATAACAAAGATAAAAGCCAATGAAGGAAAGAAAGGGACACTTTATATAATGGAGAAATGTGAGTAGTATAGGACCCCAAGGATTAATGCTCGGAAAAAGTTGACTGTCAAAATTGATGCATAGTGTTAAGGAATAAACCCCCCACATTTGGACACAAGAACACATTATAATTTGAAACACCAAGATAGCAAGGACGGGGGCAGCTCTCTCCAGGATCATTTGAATGGGCTAGAAGATGAAAGGCAAATTTCAAGTGGTGAAGAAATAAGTAATTGACATTCAATAATTCATTGGACACCTACCATTTTTTAGTTTCTAGGCCAGACACTAGAAATAAACAAAAAAGTCCCAAAAAATCAGTTCACAGTTTGTAAGTGCAACATTGTGATCTATGGTGCCAAATATTTGGATAAAATAGACGAAATTTCCTTTAAAGGATATATAGTGTACATGCAAACAAAAACTAATATAATGCGATAAGTATAAGAAGAGACAAACATGAAGAATGCTTTAGCACAGGGCTTCTCTACCCTTGCATGATTGACATTTTAAGCTGGATAATTCTTTGTTGTGGGGATTGTCTTGTGCATAGCAAAATGTTAAGCAGCATCCTGACCTCTGCCCATTAGATGACAGTAGCACCCTCATCCCCCAAGTGGGTTTTTTGTTTTTGTTTTTGTTTTTGCTACTGGGGATTGAACTCAGGAGCATTCTACCTCTGAGCTACATTGCCAGCCCTTTTCATTTTTTAAATTTTGAAACAGGGTCTCACTAGGTTGCTGAGAGTCTTTCTAGGTTTCTGAGGCTGGCCATGAACCTGCAATCCTCCTGTCTCAGCTTCCTAAGTACTGGGATTACAGGTGTGTGCCACCATGCCTGGCTCATCCACCAAGTTTTTACAGCCATAAATGTCTCCAGTTATTGCCAAATGTCACGAAGGATGTACAATTGCTTCCCATTGAGGATCTCCATTGCTTCAGATGAATGAACAAGGGGTATCTAATTCAGCCGTGAGATGCTGATGGAGAGGAGTGGAGTAGAGAGGGGTGGGAGACTGAAAGAAGGCTTTGGCAGGCAATGCCAGGATGTAATCTGGTAATCCCAGAGAATGAGTAGGTGGTAGCCAGCCAGAGGCAAGGCCATTGCAAATCAACAGCATCTATGGAGATGGGAAGCAAAGAAAAGCAAGGTTCCTCAGTTTGGAATCCAGTACACTCTTCTTCATTGAACATTTATTTTGTGCCTACCAGATGCCAGGTGCTGAGAATGCAAAAAGGCAAAGGAGCTAACAGTCCAGTTCCATAATACCCAATCTCAACTTTGATGCACACTTGCGTATTTTGATATTGTGAGTGTGGGGTTTGTCTCATACAATTCATTACAAATACTTTTATTCTTTTGAGTTGGGGGAGTGGTGTTCTACTGTCAGTAGTTCATTTCTAAAGCAAAATTACTCTATGCACCTATATTCTGATATCTGTCTTGAGTGACAGGTAAAACATTGGCATTAATCAAAGTCTAATTTATGGGCCCACAGTGTATTTCATCCTCTTCTTCTGTAGCCAGTAGAGTTGTGCAAGATTGGTAGTCATTTTGGTGGGCAACTGCCCAAGATCTGTTATTTAAATTATAGGGGTGGGGGAGAGAAAAACACTTAAAGTAGAATGTGGTAAGTATACCCACCTGTTTTTTGACAATTTTTGTCTTGAGTTTTTATTGTTTCCCTAGGCTTCTTTAACATTGTCCTTACCAGAATTCCTTCCTTTTTTTCAACCATTTTCTAACTCCATTTCATTTGCTGTCTTCCATGTGAGGGCCATTGCTTTAGGCAATTTTGGTGTCCCTCAGGGATGCCTACATTAATTAATCTCTATGAGTGGCTTTCAGTAATTTGGGAGTGAGACAGGATGAAAAACAGTGAGACAGAGTATGAAAAATTATATGGGCTTACTTACTTTTTTTGGTACTGGGAATTGAACTCAGGGGCGTTTTACCTCTGAGCTAGACCTCCAGCCCAATCTTACATTTGTTTTATTTTGAAGCAAGGTCTCGCTAAGTTGCTGAGGGCCTTGCTAAGTTGCTGAGGCTCTCAGACCTGCACTCCTCCTTTGTCAGCCCCCCAAATACTGGGATTACAGGTGTGTGCCACCATGCCCAGCTGGCTTATTTTTATTTTGAGTGAGCATGCAGCCAGGGTCAAGATCACTGCAGAAGGAAAGGACTGGTGATGAGGAACTTATGCCTTATATTTCTAGTGTATTGGCAAAGAGAAGAAGAAGGAGGAGGAGGAGGAG
>PVJS01016541.1:25014-37440 GCA_004027185.1 Glis glis | reverse complement strand
AGAGAGAGAGCTGAGGCTGGCCGTGAACCCGGATCCTCTGGTCTCTGCCTCCCAAAGTACTGGGATTACAAGCGTGTGCCACCACGCCCGGCCACAATGGAATTTTACACAGCCATAAAGAACAAAATTACATCATTTGCAGGGAAATGAATGGAATTAAAGAACATTATGTTAAGTGAGATTAGTCAGTCACAAAAAGTGAAAGGTCAGATGCTCTCCCTAATATGCGGAAGCTAGGGAGAATAGGGCATTGGAGGGACTCCAGACAAAGATGGAGAAAACCTTAGATGAGTAAAGAAGGAGACCTAGCTGAGGGAGATGGGGGGGGGGAGAGGGAGACACCCTAATGCACAGGATGTACATACACAAACTTATCAAAGTCAACTACTATGCTGAGCATGGAAAGGAGGGAAGGGGGAGGGGCTGGGAGTGGGAATTGGGGGAGGGCTAATTGACTGATGTGTGCATTGTATACTTCTACCACCCTGAAACCCATCAAGATGTGTGATTACAATGCACCAATTAAAAAAAAATCAGAGATATCCTGACTCACCCAAGAGCATGATGGTTGTGTATGATGGGACTGGGATTCAACTCCAAGTCTCTGTTGTCTCCAGCTTTCTTATGGTCACCCTATGTTGCTTTCTGGAGGATTCTAGGCACAGAAAACCCGCAGCCCTGGAGACTGAGGTCCAGGAAAAGGAAATCCTTGCCAAGTGCCTGCAGCCGTCTCCTGCCTCCTGATTTATTGCTCTCCTTTTCAGCAAACAAGAGGGAACCCATGCCATGCAGTCTGACTTATCTCAATTATCGAGTGTAAAGTTAGCATAAACAATGGACTATTGTAAAAGAAAGAATTTTATTACTCTTCCTGGTGTGGGGGAAAGGATGTTGAGCAATAGAAAGGACATCCAATTTCATAAGTTCAAAGATGTGAATTTGAAAGCTGATGGTTATTTTTTCTTCATTTTTAAATTGTTTGCAGTGCTGGAGATTGGACCCCAGGGCCTCACACATGCTTGGCAAGTGCTGTACCACTGAGCTGCACCCCAGGCCCAGCTGATGGTTATTAATCAATTCTGGAACCTGGGATATGTCTGGTGGCCTTGTTGTGTCCTCATTTCTCTCACGAGAGGACCATACTTTACCCGCCTCCCAGAGCGAGATCAGAAATGCCAGGGTGCTTTGAAGATGCTGGAGCCAGAACACTGTAGAGATTGCTTTATGGCAAGAGGAATGGGGCTAAAATTGCTGAGAGGTAGAGCTCTTTTTGCTATTACATATGTTTTATTTTGATGAATGGTTAAGGGTTGCTTATCAACTATGGGCAAGGTGCTGCTGAAGTGTTTGAAAAGTTCTTTTAAGTAGCCTTGGCCATCCGTCAGAGCCTGGCTTGCTTATGTGATATGCTTTTCCCATAGCTGAGTGCAGGGACCAACAATCCCGGCCTATTTCTGTAAATAAATTTTTACTGGAACAGCCCCACCTCTATGTTTGTGTGTTGGCTGCAGCTGCTTTTACCCTCCAACAGCTGGGTTGAGTAGTTGAGGCAGAGGCTGTAGGGGCCACAAAGTAAAAATATTTTTGTTGAGTGCGTGATACCTGTTACCTCCCCCAGGAAGAAGTCCCACCATGTGGAGGAGAGCAAAGAGCGATGCCTGCCGTAGGGGTAGCAGTCCCGGGATGTCAGCCCACTGCGTGGTTTGTAGGTGTCGAGGTTACGTGGCACTGAGCAGAACGGTGCCTCGTTCACATACAGAAGAGAGGGCAGGGTCGGCTTCAGCAGTGAGTGCTGGTCCCCCACGGAGGCCCTCTGGCTCCGACCCGATGCTCACCAGATGCTCCCTATAGAGCCTTCACACCACGGCGCATCCTTTTTTTTTTTTTTTCGGTACCAGAGACTGAACCCAGGGGCATTCTACCTCCAAGCTACACCCCCAACCTGATTTTTTATTCTTTATTTGGAAACAGGGTCACACTAAGTTGCGGAGGGCCTCACTAAGTAGCTGAGGCTAGCCGCAAACCTGCGATCCTCCTATTTTAGCCTCCCAAGTACTGGGATTACAAGCGTGAGCCACCACGCCCGGTCACTGCGTACCCTTTACAAAACCCTTTAGAAGAGTCTGTGGCCAGATGTGGTGGCACACACCTGAGGCAGGAGGATTGAAGGCTGAAGCCTCAGCAACTTAGGGAGACTCTCAGCAAACTACAGGACCCTATTTCAAAACAAAAAATAAAAGGGCTGGGGCTATATAGCTCAGAGGTAGAATGCCTCTGGGTTCAATCTCTAGTATCGCACACACAAAATAAATAAATAAAAATAATAAAAAATAAAATAGGACTGGGGGTATAGCTCAGAGGTAAAATGCCCCTGGTTTCAACACCCAGTACCAAAATTAATTAATTAATTTAAAAAAAGAGTTTGTGAACCGGGCGTGGTGGCGCACGCTTGTAATCCCAGTACTTTGGGAGGCAGAGACCAGAGGATCTGGGTTCGTGGCCAGCCTCAGCTCTGTCTCTGTCTCTGTCTCTCTCTCTACTTAGTGAGGCCCTCCACAACTTCGTGAGACCCGGTTTCAAAATAAAGTATAAAAAATAGGGCCGGGGGTGTAGCGCGGAGGTAGAACGCCCCCGCGTTCAATCCCCGGTACCGCAAAAAAAAAAAAAAAAGAGTTTGTGGATCTCTGGCTTAACGTAATACACACTTCACACCAGCAGAGACCAGGAGGGCTTCTGAACTACCAGGCTATTCATTAATGAGGTCTCCCTGCATTTCCTAAGATGTGCACTTTCAAAATCCCAGGTGCTTAGGTTGGGTAGTTTCCCTCTCCCTGGCCCAGGCACCTACAGTGTAATGGCGGCCTGTTAGATATGCGTCTGGGCTCAAAGCCAGGTTAGAATGCATTTCACCTGCCTGGATAGGCTCTCTGTGACACTGCTGCCCTGCAGGATTTATTGCCACTTCAAGACATCAGATTAGTCCACTCAGCATGCTCCAGGCTAAAGCAGAGAGCCCTGGATTTGGAATCCAGTTGAAGTCCCAAATCTATCACTGTGGAACTGGTGACACTGGACAAGTCACATCTGGGCATGGGGCTGACTTATCAGGAAGACTGAAGAATTTCCAGACCTCTCTGGAAGCCTTCTCCTGTGGCTGACATTAACAACTGCATGGAGAGGCAGCATGGGGGTGGGGGATGGTGAGAAAGCATTCGCTGCACCCCGATGGTCCGGGCTCAAGGACCGAGTTCAGCACTTAGCCTGCACTTTGGCCGATCGCCTTCACTTCCCTGTGTCTCGGTTTCATCATACGTATACTGGGAGTGATAATGATAGACGGTCTCATAGGATCATGGGGACTTGAATCAACTTTGCTGAAGGAAGACGAGCTACATATTTGTTAAGGAAATAAAAAACGCTGATACACAAGAGTCCATGTGCAAATTCTGGGGAGAGCAAGCCTGCGATGCAGCCTGGCTGGAACACAGCTTCTCTTCTCTGGAAGCCCTGGAGCAAGAACTGTATCCTCTTAAGGTCACAGCTGTTGTGAGAAGATGCCAGAAAATGACCTCAGCCAATTGCAGGAGGAGGGTGGCCGAGCCTCCAAAGCCAGTCCTCTAAGGGAGGCTGCAGGACGTGGAAGGGTGCAGCCTGCAGATGGAGATAAAGCGAGCTTCGTGAGCTTAGTGGCGTAGGTGTGGGTGGGGGATAAAAATGGTTCTTACCACTCCGATAAAACTAGAGACAAGAGCTGGAAGTTTCAGTGGAGAGAATTTCCGATCCGTGATCAGGAACAGTTGCCCCTCCCCCCCCCAAGGCTGCGGGAACCTTCTCAACTGGGAGGCATACACAGCTTCTCAGTGAGGTAGGGGACTAGATGAGATGAAACAGTGAAGCGCCCTCTCAGAGTCGATATTCCAGACTCTGATATTTCTGTCTCTTTGTGTCTCTTTCTTGATACCCAGGGGCATTGTACCTCCAAGCTACACCCCCAACCCTTTTTAGAAACTTTTTAGAAATTTTGAACAGAGTCTTGCTAAGTTGCCGAGGGTCTAGTTAAATTGCTGAGGCTGGCCTCCAACCTGCGATCCTCCTGTCTTGGCCTATCAAGTACTGGGATTACAGGCATGGGCCACCTTGCCCGGTTCAGACTCTACTATTTCAGTTGGCTTTGAGGTTGCACTAGTGATAAGTGTCGTAGGAACAAGGCCATTGCTATTTTAAAGTTCTAACGTGGGAAGCTCGCCAGGAAGTCTATTAGAGTGTTTGCCTACATTTCCCGGGCTGCCTCTTGATAAGTGCTCAGCGCCCTGATACTGGCATGAGATGCTCCCCTCTCCCTTTTTCCAGTGGATTATGAGACACGGATGGTAATGACAGCTCCCGGCAAGGTCGGGGGACAGCCCAGCCTGACATGTCATGGGAAGGCAATTTTTCTGAGAGTTGTCATTGCTCAAGAATCCAAAGTAGGACCTCCAACTCTCCTTTGATATTTGCTCTGGTTGCCTGTGAAACTTCAGAAGAGCGGTCCAGACATGGCCCCTAGTTTTCCCAGAAGGCAGAGGCATCTGGACGTCATTGTAACCGCCTGAGAGCCTGTGAAGCCATTCCCACCGCTGGCTTTCTTATCTGCCTCTGTCAAAACAAGCTCGGGGAGCTCTGTTCTGAGGCAATTCAAGTTTATTAAGCTCTGGAATGACACTATGCCATGGCCTGTTATGCATGGTTCCCGATAAGACACGGTTCAAACCACACGCTCTCCCGCACCCGCATCTACTTGACCAGGCTGGTAGTGACTCCCTGTCCCTGGAGGCATCAACTAGAGCCTGTGTGAACACTTAACTGGGAGTGGGTTGCAGAGGGGATTCTCAAGTCTGTGGAAGAGGGGCTGCCAACTCCAGCGCCTGCAAGGGCTGGGGGGGGGCGGTGGGGAGGAGGGGATTTGACGAGCTGGGGACAGGAGTGCCTGCGACTGCCTGGTCAGCTACTGCTCAGTTCAGCCAAGTGCCGGCACACCGGATTATATTTCCAGATTGTCTGATTTCTCTAAGAGTAGCTGGAAACCTGGATCGTATATAAAAATCTCTCAGATTTTAAATGTTGGCAACAAATGTGAATAGTTGGAATACCACTCTCCACTTCTGCGAGGAGAGCTACTTTCTGCTGAGTCTCTGTGACAGGAATCTGCATGGCCGACCTGACCACGGCCCACGCCAGAATCCCTGCTCTAAGAACAGTCCACTAGCCTGGGCTCAGAGCAGAGCCTGCACGCACCTTCCAGTTAACCCCACCCAGCGTCTTGCAGCCTGTGTGGAGACAGGAGCCCAGGCCTGAGCTGGTAACGCCCAGGCTCTGGTCCCAGCCCTACCAGATTTCCTGAGGGGATTTAGGAAAGTCCCTATCCCTCTCTGGCCTCAGTTTCCCCTTCTGGAATTGGCTTAGGATGTCTCGGGCCCCAGCCAGCTCAAACAGTCTAAGATTCTACCTGGAAGAACTCCAAAGTGACGAGTTTTCAAAAAAGCAGAGTTGGTTCTTTTTTTTTTTTTTTTTGGTGGTGCTGGGTATTGAATCTAGGGGTGTTCTACCTCTGAGCTACACCCCCAGCCCTATTTTATTTTTTATTTTGAAACAGGGTCTCACTAAGTTGCAGGGGGCCTTGCTATAAGTTGCTGAGGCTGGTCTCAAACCTGAGATCCTCCTGTCTCAGCCTCCCAAGTACTGGGATTACAGGTGTGTGCCACCACACTTGCCTGGAGTTGGTTCTTGATTTGGGGTGAAACGGCTATTTGCTGGACTAATTGTGCATCTTTAGGTGGCTCCAAAACTAAGAAAAGAATTGGCCTGAAAGCGGTGTCTACACTCTTTGTGCTGAAGTCTTGAGGCTGACAGAGAGAGCTTTTAGCACTTGTCAGGTGCCAGTGGTGATGGTTAGGTGGTGATAAAACACAGGCGGGGCTCGTGACAGGTGGAAAGTGGCAGGTGAGAGTCACGCTAGTGGCCTGGATTCTCAGGTGTCAGGTCTCACTGACTGCAGCCTGGGTAGTCCTCCCTGTCTCTGGGCCTCAGTTTCCTCTTCTGAGAGTGAGAAGGCTGGGTGGTTTATGAACCCCCTTTGAGCCCTGAGAACTGTAGAACTGAGTTCTACAGTTCTAATGCATTTATGTTTTCCAACTTGTTGCTTAATCATCTGCACAAGGACTTTAATTTGTGTGTGTGTGTGTGTGTGTGTGTGTGTGTGTGGTACTGTGGATTGAACTCAAGGGCAGTCTACCTTCGAGTTACAGTCCCAGCTCTATTTTATTTTTTAGTTTGAAACAGGGTCTCACTAAGTTGTTGAGCGCCTCACTAAGTTTCTGAGGCTGGCTGCAAACCTGCGATCCTCCTGTCTCAGCCTCCCAAGTACTGGGATTACAAGCGTGAGCCACCACACCTGGCTAGGACTTAAATTTAAAAAAAAGAATTTCAATACCCATTGTGTTAGCTTTTTTGTCACTGTGACCAAAATTCCTAACAAGAACAACTTAAGAGGAGGAAAGATTTATTTGGCTTACGGTTTCAGAGGTTCAGTCCATGGTCAGCCAGCTCCAAGGCAGAAACATCATGGCGGCAGGGAATGGCAGAAGAAGGCTGCTCAGCTTATTGCAGCTGGGAAACAGAGAGAGAGAGAGAGAGAGAGAGAGAGAGGAAATGGCCAGGGACAAATGTAGTCCTCCAGGCCATGCCCCAGTGACCTACCTCCTGCAGCCATCCCCACCCCTGAACCCCGCTGCATTGCCCAACACATGAGGTTTGGGGGAGTCATTCTATATTCAAATCATGACACCCATGTTCCTCAGCACCAACTAGTAATAGATGCTACGGATGCAGCTGGCAGAACCAAACACAGCCCCTCCTACATGGACAGTATCATCCTAAGGGAGACGCAGTGACGAGCCACAGAAAGGGAAAGAGCTATGCCAAGAGGAGTGAGTTTCCAACAGGTGACTCACTCCTAGTCAGGGGCGGGCAGGGATGGCTCCTTTGAGGATGTGACTTGTCCCTTCCTGCCGGAAGCCTCTGTCGAGGCAGTATTCGAGGCACTGAAACAAGGCCATATGTTGGTGCTCCAAGAGGGAGCTGAGCCGTGTGAGGTGAGGCTGGTGAGGTTCAGGGTGAGCTGACTCTACAGAATCTTGTGCTCCATAGAGCAAACTCGGGTGGTTTTGTTTTGTTTGCTGCCCTGCACGGGGCCTCACACATGCCTCACACATGCGAGGCAAGTGCCCTATCACTGAGCTCTATCCACAGCCCAGACTTGGATCTTGATGCTGAGAATCCTGGGGAGCATCTGAAGGAATCAAGCAAGGAAAGACAGGATCAGAGTATCTGCGTTGAAGAGCTTCCCGGACACTGCTGGAAAGAGACAGATGATGGTGGGAAGGAACGAGGGGCTGGGGGGCAGAGCAGTTACAGGGGGACCGGGGAGGAGGCCGGTGATGACATCCCGGCAAGACACAAGGGAGGCCCGGCCAGCGCGGCGGCACTGAGACAGCACGAGTGGTCACAGTCAAGAGCTAGTGAGGGCTGAGAGCCATCCGCAGGGGTGGCGATAAGCGGAGCAAGCCAGCGGTGGGCAGGGTGCTGAGGCCGGCGCCTGGCCCTCTGGATGGGTGAGTCAGCCTTCAATCTGTGTGCCCACAGGTGCCAGGTCCCCGCAGCAGCCTCTCAGATGGCCCTTGTGATCCCACTCCCGGGCTTTCAAGCCCTTTTAAAATCCCCTCCCCTGAGTGTGGGCTCCACTTTTTTTCCCTTGATACTGGGGATTGAACCCAGGGGCATTCTACCTCTGAGCTATATCCCCAACCCTATTTCATTTTATTTATTTATTTATTATTTATTTATTTATTTTTGTGGTACTGGGGATTGAACCCAGGGGCATTCTACCTCTGAGCTATATCCCCAACCCTATTTCATTTTATTTATTTATTATTTATTTATTTATTTATTTTTGTGGTACTGGGGATTGAACCCAGGGGCATTCTACCTCCCCCAGCCCTTATTAGTTTTTTTTTTTTTGCAGAACTGGGGATTGAACCCAGGGCATTCTACCTCCGAGCTCCACTCTCAGCCCTATTTTTTACTCTTTATTTGGGGAAACAGGGTCTCACTAAGTTGCGGAGGGCCTCACTAAGTAGCTGAGGCTGGCCGCGAACCTGCCATCCTCCTGTCTCCGCCTCCCAAGTACTGGGATTACAAGCGTGCGCCACCACGCCCGGCTAGTTTTTGTTTTAAAACAGGGTCTCCCTAGGTTGCTGAGGCTGTCCTTGAACCTGATATCCTCCTGTCTCAGCCTTCCAAGTACTGGGATTACAGGTGTGTGCCACCATGCCCGGCTTCTTATTTTTTATTTTGAAACAAGGTCTCACTAAGTTGCTGAGGGCCTCACTAAATTGCTGAGGCTGGCCTCGAACCTGCCATCCTCCTGTCTCAGCCTCCCAAGTACCGGGATTACAGGAGTGTGCCACCACGTCCGGCAGGCTCCACTTTATTTTGACTTGAACCTAACACACACACACACACACACAAAAGAATACATCAGACACGATGGGTGAGGGGCTGGGTAATCAGAGGGCTGTGGCCGCCATCCTGGTTGCCTTCTCTTGCTCTCTCTTAATCACTCCTGCTGGGGAACGCCAGGCAACCCTGTGGAGAGGCCCATGTGATGGAGCGTGGGGGGGACGGGTCTTCTGATGCGTGCCCGCAGCTGTGTGAGTGAATTCGGAACCCGCTCCCCTCCAGTCAAACCTCGAGATGACTGTAGCGAGGCCTTGGTTGCGCCTCGTGGAAACCCCTCAAATCAGAACCACCATGATTCCCGACCCCCAGACGCTGAGAAGGATTTCCTGTTTCCAGCTGCTGAGTTCTGGGGTTGCCTTGCTCAGCTCTCATCTTCTCAGTACTGAGAAGGGAAAGGTTAACCCGGCGCCCAGGCTTGCCTGTGGGCAGCAAGGTTAACACCTCCAGCTTGAGGGACAGTCCATTACAGAGTTATCTAGTGGCTCAGGCAACATTCGGGTGTGCTGCCAGCTGGGCCGCGGCCCTCCCGTGGCGCCTGTCAGAGGAGGGGCCCTTGCTGGGGGAGGGGACGGCACCTGGAGACCGACACATTCATTAGCAGCCTGCCGCCCTGCAGCTGTTCATGATGTGCCAGCTTCCACGTGCCCGGGGGTCGGGGCTATCTTGACTCCTCAGCCCCCAGCCCTGGGTCTGCTTTCTTGTGAGCCAGAGGGTGTGACGGAGGGCCGCCCCTAATAACCAAGCCATCAGGTAAGGAGCTCCTCCTGGGCCACGAGCCCTGTGCTCACCATCTCCTGGAGTCCTCACAGTGACCTTACTGAAGTAGGAATACCCATTAGCCCATTTTGCAGGTTAGAAAATCAAGTCTACGGTCATGTAGCTGGAAAGTGCAGGGCTGTCCCACTCCAAAGTCTGTGCTGCCACCCCCCCCCCGGTACTGGGGATTGAACCCAGGGGCATTTTACCTCTGAGTGAAACCCCCAGCCTTTTTTTTTTTTTTTGAAACAGGGTCTTGCTAAATTGCTGAGCTGGCTTCGAACCTGCGATCCTTCTATCTCAGCCTCCCAAGTACTGGGATTACAGGCGTGCGCCATCACACCAGCTTCCGCAGATGTATCTGCTGTGTCTCCTTGGTCCTCCACGGTAAGGATTATGGATGTGGTTCCAGCTTTAGTGGACTGGGACAGCTGAAGAGGCAGGACTCCTGACCCGTGTCTGTTCCTGCGAAAGCAACTCTATCCTTCCATGTTGCACCGCGAAGGACCCATGGAAGATTTCATCTAAGAAGAATTACAAAACCAAAACCAAACAAAAACAGGTAGCATGGCATTTCAGAATGTGTGGTCTGAACTGAGACGGTTACAGTCCCAAGCCCCTACATACTGTGTGACCTGTAAACTAACCATGGTCCCCACCTCATGGGGATTTATGGGGGGATTCAACAAAGTTAAACATGTAAAGCCAATAGCAAAAACTAGGCACCCACCACCACTAGGGAGACTGGCACGTTCTGCCAGACAGCTTGAACTGGGAAGCCACGCCTGGCTACGTGAGGGTGGGGGAGAGGGAGGACCAGGAACGGCTGTGGTTTTTTATGTAGCAGAGGTTGAATGGACAATGATAAGATTAGGGGGTTGTTGCAACCATTTCCCAAGCCATAAATCCTGGCTCGTTTTACCCATAGTACCAGAAGGATTAAGCTGTTGTTGAGAGGAACCAAGAGAAAGAAGAGAGGCTATCTCCCAGGGCTGACTTAGATCCTACTTGGGGAAGGACCAACCTCCTACTCTGGTTCACATTCCTTCTCTAGCACCCTGGGCGGCAGCCCATCCTGTCCCTGCTTGAACTCTTCTGGTAACAGGTTGCTCATTCACACCTGGCCTGTTTCCGCACGACTCACCTCTCACCATCCACGAGAGCTTCTTGCCCACCATGTGCAAATGTTGCCCCCAGCAGCTTCACTCAGTAATCCAGTATGTCTTTGAGAAAGCCGGGCCTGGTGGCAAATGCTTGTAATCCCAGTACTTGGGAGGCTGAGACAGGAGGATCGCAGGTTTGTGGCCAGCCTCAGCTACTTAGTGAGGCCCTCTGCAACTTAGTGAGACCCTGTTTCAAAATAAAGAATAAAAATAGGGCTGGGAGTGTAGCTCGGATGTAGAACGCCCCTGGATTCAATCCCCAGTACCGAAAAAAAAAAAGTATGCCTTTAAGCAGTGAGCATGTGCCAGGCCTCTCATGAGGAGGAAAGGACCTTGCATTGAGCAAGATGAAGTCCCTGCTCTAAGGGAGCTTAGGTGCAGCTGGAGGAAGACAGATATGATACAACTATAGACGGTCTCCACCTATAATAGCTCGACCCATGATGGCTCGGTGTACAGTTTTTTGGCATTACAATGGTGCAGACATGGCACACTTTCAGTAGAAGCCGTACTTCAGATTTTGAATTTTGGTATTTCACAGATTAGTGATCCTCCTGTCTCAGTCTCCCAAGTATTGGGATTACAGATGTGTGCTACTACGCTGGGCTTGTTTTCCTATTTTCTTTTGTTCTTTCCTTAATTATTTTCTTCTTACCTTTATTACATTTGTTTGACATTAGTTTTCCAACTTCTTGGGGTGGATGTCTATTTTTTATCAATTTTCAGCTTCTTTTCTGATATATGCAATTTAAAACTAAAAACTTACCTCCAAGTACTGATTTACCTATATTTAAAAACAATTTTTTTTTTTTGGTGATACTGGGAATTGAATCCAGGCGCATACTACCTCTGAGATATGCCCACAGCCCATTTTTTTTTTTTTATTTTAACAAGTTTCATTAGGTTGCTGAGAGTCTCACTACATTGCTGAGACTGGCCTCAAACCTGTGATCCTCTTGTCTCAGCTTTCCAAGTACTGGAATTACAGGCGTGTGCCACCATGCTTGCCTGGCTTATTTACAAATTTTGTATAAAAACAAAGAATTGTTAACAATCCATTAAAATATTTTCTAACTTACTTTTTCAGTTCTTCTTTAACTTTTTATTTTTCTTAATTTCCTAGCATAGGGAGATTTTGTAATAATCTCTTCTTGTTGCTTTATACCATAGTTGTTAAGAGATAGCTCTTCCCCACCTGGATCGCTAATCCTCACTTAACCCTTACCCATCCTCCAAACCTAGAGGTAAGCCCCATGTCCTCTCAAAAGTTTTGACTGGACGGTCACAATAGAAACTAAAGCCTTCTTCATCATTCAATTATTTTGTGTTTATTTTTTTAAAGTATTAAATGCTAGTCTGTTTCAATAGGGGATGAAAAACTGGGTGTGGTGGTGCATGCCTGTAATCCCAGTACTTGGGAGGCTGAGACAGGAGAATCATGGGTTCGAGGCCAGCCTCAGCAACTTAGTGAGGCCCTCTGCAACCTAATGAAACCTTGTCTCAAAATAAAAAATAAAAAAGGGCTGGGGGTGTAGCTTAGAGGTAGAATGCCTCTGGGTTCAATTTCTAGTATCAAAATTTTAAAAATAGGGGATGAAATGATGAATCAGATCTGGAACTTTCCATTGAGAAGCTGTTTCTGGGGGTGGAGGAGAGGCTGATGGGGTAAAAAGCACATTTGGAATGAATTCCACATACCTTCTTTAGATGTTGGCTGTGTGCTGGTCACATTCCTAAGTTCTTAGTATGCAGAAGGTAAGAAGATACAAATTCTGCCTCCAGACATTTACAGTATAGTAGCAGAGATCAGATGGGTACTTCAATAATCATGTGAAATATAGTAAATGCCCAATGCATGATAGGCGCCTTTAATTAATTAATTAATTAACTTTTTTGTGGTACTGGGATTGAACCCAGAAGCATTCTACCTTTTTTTTTTTTTTTTTTTTTT
>PVJS01016541.1:0-24914 GCA_004027185.1 Glis glis | reverse complement strand
TGCGCCACCACACCCGGCTAGCATTCTACCTTTGAGCTACACCCACAGCCGATTTTATTTCTTATTTGGAAACAGGGTCTCACTAGGTTGATGAGAGTCTCACTACTTGCTGAGGCTGTCCTTGAACCTGCAGTCCTGTCTCAGCTTCCCAAGTACTGGGATGACAAGCATGCGTCACCACTCCTGGCTGATAGGTGCCTTTTAAATGATCTCTGAATGAAAGATGTGAATCATCGTGGGGATTCAGAGGACAGAAAATTACTTTCGATTGGAATGTAGCAAGAAACTCTTTGTAGCCAGGCGTGGCGGCTCACACCTGTAATCCCAATATGTGGGAGACTGAGACAGGAGGATCGCAGGTTTGAGGCCAGCCTCAGCAACTTAGCAAGGCTCTCCACAACTTAGTGAGACCCTGTTTCAAAATAAAAAAATAAAATAGGGCTGGGGATGTAGCTTAGAGGTAGAACATCCCTGGGTTAAATACCCAGTGCCACCAAAATAAATAAATAAATAAATAAATAAAAGGAAATCTTTTTAATGGCATTTGAGTTGGGCCTTAGAAATCAGTTATTTGGCCGGGTGTGGTGGTGCACGCTTGTAATCCCAGTACTTTGGGAGGCGGAGACCGGAGGATCCGGGTTAGCAGCCAGCCTCAGTTCTCTCTCTCTCTCTCTCTCCCTGTTTCTCTCTCTCTCTCTCTCCCTGTTTCTCTCTCTCTGTCTCTCTCTCTCTCTCTCTCTCTCCTTAGTGAGGCCCTCCGCAACTTCGTGAGACCCGGTTTCAAAATAAAGTATAAAAAATAGGGCCGGGGGTGTAGTGCGGAGGTAGAACGCCCCTGTGTTTAATCCCTGGTACCGCAAAAAAAAAAAAAAAAAAAAAAAGAAAGAAAGAAATCAGTTATTTGGAGAAACAGAAGAAGATGGGGCAATTCAAGTAGGGGAACTATACTATTGGAGGCATGGAGTATCTTTTTATTTTAAAGTGGTTTGTTGAGATATATACTACATAGTTCACCCATTTGAAGCGTACAATCCAATGGTTTTAAATATATTTAGCACTTGTGCAACCATCGCTAATAATCTAATTTTAGAACATTTTCATCATCCCCAAAAGAAAGTACTCATTAGCAGTCACTCCCTGTCCTTCTCCCTCTGCTCCCAAGGCCACAGGCTGCTACCAATCTACTTTCTATCTGTGTATCTATTCTTGATATTTCACATAAATGGAATCATACAATAGGTGGTCTTTTGCAACTGGCTGCTTTCATTTAGGGTAATGTTTTCAAGTTTCATTCATGTTGTAGCATCGAGTGATACTTTATTCCTTTTTATTATGGGGTAATATTCCAGTGGATGGAAATAGCATATTTTATTCACCCGTTCATCTATTGATGGACACTTTTCAGCTGTTGTGAACATCCATGTACTTTTGTGTGGACAGATATATTAGTTCATTAATTCCACGTGGAGAGGAATCGGTGGGTCAGTGGTAGCTCTGTCTTTAATCTCTTGAAAAGCTGCCCAGTTGTTTCCCAAGCAGCTGCATCAGTTACTGTCTCCAGCCTCAGTGCATGAAGGTTCCGATTTTCCCACATCCTCCCCCACCCTTGCTGTTACCTAACTTCTGATTGTAGTCATCATGTGGGTATGAAGTGGTATCTCTCTGTGGTTTTGGTTTTCATTTCTCAATGTCTAATGATGTTGAGCATCTTGTCATGTGATTATTAACCATTTGTATATCTTATTTTGGAGAAATGTTTATTCAAATCCCTTGCCTATTTTTCTTTCTTTCTGGGTTTTTGTTTTATTTTATTTGTTTTTGGGGAGGATGCTGGAGATTGAACTTAGAGACATTCTACCCCAACCCTTTTTTTTTTAAATTTGAAACAGGGTCTCGCTAAGTTGCTAAGGCTGACCTCTAACCTGCAATCCTTCTGTCTCAGCCTCCCAAGTATGGGGATTACAGGCATGTGCCACCACGCCCAGCTCGCCTACTTTTCCTTGGATTATTCACCTTTTTATTGTTGAATTGTAAGAGTTCTTTAAATATTTTGGATCCTAGACTCTTATCAGACATATGATATGCAGATGTTTCTCCATCCTGTGTGTTGTCGTTTCACTTTTTTTTTTTTCGTGGTACTGGGGGTTGAACCCAGGGGCATTCTACCTCTGGCTACACCCCCATCCTTTTTTATTTTTCATTTTGAAACAGGATCTCACTAGGTTGCTGAGGGTCTTGCTAAATTGTTGGGACTGACTTCGAACCTGCAATCCTCCTGTCTCAGCCTCCCAAGTACCGGGATTACAAGTGTGCACCACCATGCCTGGCTCTTTTCTCTTTTTATGGCATCCTTTGAATCACACAAAAATTAAATATTTATGAAGTCCAATTTATGCCTGTGCTTTGGTGTTATACCTTCTTTTCTTTCCTTTCCTTCCCTTTAATTTTTTTTTTTTTTGTGGTACCGGGGATTGAACGCAGGGGCGTTCTACCTCCGCGCTACGCCCCCGGCCCTATTTTTTTTATGCTTTATTTTTGAAACCGGGTCTCACGAAGTTGCAGAGGGCCTCACTAGGGAGAGAGAGAGAGAGAGAGAGAGAGAGAGAGAGAGAGAGAGGAGAGAGATAGATTGATCGTGTGTGCGCGCATGCGTGCTGAGGTTGGCCGCGAACCCGGATCCTCCGGTCTCCGCCTCCCAAAGTACTGGGATTACAAGCGTGTACCACCACGCCCGGCCTTTTTTTTTTTTTTTTGCAACAGGGTCTCTCTAAGTTACTGAGGCTGGCCTTGAACTTGCAATCCTCCTGCCTCAGCCCTGGAGTAGCTGGGATCACAGGTGCGTGCCCCCACATCCATCTTGTATGTTCTAATTCTTAACCTGGGTGCTGGTCCAATGGGTGGGTTCAGTTTATGGAAACTCACTGGGTTGTAATGATTTGTGCATTTTTCTGCACATGTAAGACTTTGTTTTGTTTTATTTTGTTTTGTTTTGCATGCTAGGGTTCAAACCCAGGTCCTTGTGCATGCCAAGCATGCTCTCTACTAATGAGCTACATCCCCAGCCCCAAAAGCCTTTTTTTAAGAGGCCAATAATAATGGCAGCTTCCTCTCCTGGGTCACTGAGAGGAATGCACGCGCAGTGCTTAGCACTGAGTCTTGCACGGGTAGTGGTTGTAATTACTGTTAAAAATCCAGTTCTGCCCCTTTTGGGCCCCAAGTCATTTCACCTAGTTGGGCCGCACTTTCCTCATCAGTAAAATGGGTTAGCACCCCTACCTCCCCAGGGCCACCAGGGACTTTGGTGAGACAAGATGTGACATCGTGGAGCCTCAAGGCTGCCTGCAGGAGGCTCTCAGGCCCATGGAACAGGAGAGAGGAAAAAGAGAGACCAGAACCACAGATGAAGCGAGATAAATTATTAGTGCGGTGGGGTGTGGGCGGCTGCCAAGCGCTGGGCGTGGGGCGGCCTGTCAGGGCTGAGCAGAGCTGGCCAGGCCTGCGAAGGAATGAAGGAGTCGCTTCCAGGGCAGTGGGCCTGGCGGTGCCTGGCACTCGCTCGGGCGGGCTGGGCCGGGGCGACTGCACCTCAGCTCTGTGTGGAGAATCAGCGATCAGACTGCCCTCCACTCCTTCATCCCAACAGTGACTGGCCCCATTCCATTCCATCTTCCTGTCTTTGCCCAAAGATAACTCCCGAAGCCCATCTCCTCTCTGCCTTTTCCACCCGGGAAGACCTCTCTGCATGGTGAGAATCTGGACTGTCCACTCCGGCCTCGGTTTCCTCTTCAACCCAGAGCAGCGGCCGAGGGCAAGGCTGGAAGCAGCTGCTCCCCGGCCATTTTTAAAGCACGTGGCTGAAGCGAGGCCGGCAGGCGGTTATCTCAGAGGAAGCTGCACAATCTCCACGAACGGTCAGGGGTTCACCAAGCCCCCGCAGGAGCCCTCCACGGGATGGGCAAGGAAGAGACAGGATTGTGGACAACTGTCCCGCAAAGTGTGACCACCTGCCCAAACCAGTGGCACCACGGAGCCCCTCTGCCCCCACTGTCCACCCTCATTTGACAGCAGGGACAACTAAGGCCCAGAGAAGGGAAGAGATTCAGCCAAGACCACTCAGCACATGGGGCAGACATCCTGAGTCAGAACCAGTCTCCAGTCCTGTGGCTCGGCCTTCTTTCCTTCCCCTCATCCTCCTCCTGTTATTATTATTATTATTATTATTATTATTTGTTATTATTATTATTATTTTGTGTACTGGGGATCGAACCGAGGGGCATTCTACTTTATTAATTATTATTATTATTTTGGTATTGGGGATTGAACACAGAGGTATTTTACCTCCGAGCTACACCCCCAGCCTCATTTTTATTTTTTTATTTTGAAACAGGGTCTCACCCAGTTACTGAGGGACTCACTAAGTTGCTGAGGCTGACTTCGAACCTGCGATCTGCCTGTCTCAGCCTCCCAAGTACTGGAATTATGGGCGTGCGCCACCAGGCCCAGCTCACTATGAATGATTTTTAAAAAGCTTTACTGAGGAGCCAGGCATGGTGGCGCATGACCCCTTGAGTTGCCCCTTCCCATCCCTACATCCCCCAGGTCCCAGGCGAACACTATCTACTTCCGGTCTATAGATTTGCCTATTCTGGGAATTTCATATAAATGGAACTATACAATATGTGATCTTCTGTGACTGGTCTCTTTCACTTAGGATAATGTTTCTAAGTTTCATCTATGTTGTAACTGAACTTCATTTTTATTGCTGAGTAAAATTCCATAGTATGGATATGCCATATTTTAATTATCTGTTGATTAGTTGATGAACATTTAGGTTGTCTCCACTTTATGTCTACTACGAAGACTGCTGCTGTGAACATTCATGGACAACATTTTCTGGTGTGTGTGATACTGGGGATTGAACCCAGAAGCATTCATTCTACCTCTGAGCTACACCCCCAGCCCTATTTTGTTTTTTATTTTGAAACAGGATCTCTCTAAGTTACAGAGGGCCTCACTAAGTTGCTGAGGCTGACTTTGAACCTGCAATCTGCCTGTCTCAGCCTCCCAAGTACTGGGATTACAGGCGTGCACCACCACGCCTGGCTCCAAGTCTTAGTTTCACAGGGCAAACACCATCCCGACTTCTAACACTGTGAGTTAGCGCTGCCCCTCCATGAACTTTATAGGAATAGAATTATGTAGAGTGCAGTCCTTCGTGTCTGCCGCGTTTGCTCAAAAAGTGAGCTTCGTGGTGTTAGATATCACTGTGGCCCTTGTTTCCAAGGCTGAACGCACTGTCATTTTTCACCACTTCTGTTCTTGATGGGATGTTTCTTTCCTCTCTTGAAACAGGACACTGGATCCAGGGACTCGGGCACACGTCTCTGTGCTTCTGCACAGGCCTGTCGGGGAAGGAAGCAGGGAGGCGGGAAGGGTATGTTCTGGCCCAGTCCCAGCCCCAAAGCGACTGTGCTTCTAGGAGGCCCTGCTTGGCCCTTTGTCCTCAGCCCCTTTGTTTTGGACTCTATCCATGTTCAATCATTCCGGGCTTGCCTTGCGGCTGAGGGGTGAGCTGGCAGGCATCCTCGGTAAACAAGAGCAGCTGGAAAGGAGAAAGGCTTTTTAGCGGGTGGGAGGATGGACCCAATTAGAGCTCCACTCCATGAGGACCGCCAGGGCTGTGTGAGGCCTCTGTCCCAAGAACCCTGGGCCCTGGTGGGAGGCGAGAGTGCCAGGAGGAATCCAGGCTGCTCCGAGCATGGCCCTGTGCCGGGGAGAGCAGGCTGCCCAGGTCATGTCCCAGCTCTGCAATCTACCAGCTGTGTGGCTTTGGACAAATTGCTTAACTCCTCTGTGCCTCAGTTTCCTTATCTATAAATGGGGGGAGCAATGCAGGCCTCCAGGGCTCCCCAAATCCCATAGAAGGACTTGGAAGGAAGTCATGCTGATGCATTTGGAACTTTCTGCTTTGCACCGGGAAGAATCACGAAATGAGCTGATGTGCGTGTGCGTGTGCGTGTGCGTGCGCGTGTGCGTGTGTGGGTCTTATATAAACACAGCTCTATTTCTTGATGGCTTTATAAAAGTTTTTGGGTCCAAGCAGGCAATGGATGTGCTTTTGCACCACAAGGAGTGAGCCGTGGAATGAAGAGTTTACTTTTCACGTGTAAACAACATGGGCTCCAGGACTGGGGCAGAAGAGTCCTCTACATCTGGCCCACGTTGGCAGACCTGGCTGGGGTGGCCCTGCCCCTTCTTTCCAGGGGGAGGCAGTCAGCCCGGGAGCTAGAGCTGGCCATCTGGAGTTTTCTCTGTGGCTCCTCTCTGGGGTGAACCCTGCTCTCGGAGTGTTCCAGAACACAGGACAAGCGCGCAGATGGCTCATCCCAGCCCAGGCCGCCAAGCATCAGAAATGGCTTTCTAAGCTACAGTCCAGGGGCCAAAGCATTGGGCTGTAGTCCAAGAAGGCTTCAGGAAGGAGGGCTCCTTGGAGCAGGTTTTGAAGGCTGAATAGGAGTTCCTCAGGTGGAGATGATGCCATGCAGGGTGTGTAGCAGTGGGAACGGCAGTAGGTGCCAGCTACTCCATCCCTCCCTGGCTTAGTCTTCTCTGGTTTCAGGGGGCTGGAAGTTGGAAAGTGACTTTCCGGAGTTCCCTGCCAGCTGGGTTCTGGTGAGGATCTGCTGGTGGGGAGAAGGCAGGAGGATGTGAGGCTGTGGCCAGAGGGCTCTGGAAGAGCCAGATGCAGTTTCCAGAAGCAATGCCAATGCTGGTTCCAGGGCAGTACGACGGCTCCCCTCACAGCAAGGCGGTAAGTGCTGGCTTCACAGCTGCCTCCAGACTACTGGGTGACACCATGTCTCCGACAGCTCTCTTCCCCTTTGAATGCCTTGGGAATAGCGTTAGGTACAAACAGGTACCAGGTATAACCCTATAAAAGGCACAGTTTTAAAAAAAGAGGCTGCTGCTCTCTACTCAGCGTGCTGAGTGGGATTGCAGTCGCCGTGGCTAAATAAATCCTTCACCTCTTAACCGGTGGTCTTGGGTCTCTATCTCGCAACTGGACATTGCATTTGGAGGCCCCAGCGAGATTTTAGAGACCCTCGGACTTTGGAACGGGACTTGCTACACTCCCCCAGGGTGGGGTACCCGCCTAGGGGATGGCCACTGAGAGATGTTCCTCAGCCCCACGTTATTTTTGGCTCACCGGGTCATCCTGACCAAGTACCCTACATTTTGGCACGGATTGATTTGGTTTCTGATAACCCACCCTGGATAAAAAAACATGTCAAGAGGAACCCCCCGTTTCTATCCTTATCTCTGAACCCTTGAGTCAAAAGAAACCCCCAGTTTTGCAGGAGGACCCTCAGAATGATGAAATAGACCCCTTAGGTTTACCACCACCCCCTTACCCCCCACCAATACCACTCCCACCAGCTAATCCTAGACCCTCTGCACCCAGACCCATGTCTCCCAATTCCTCAGTCCCAGCCCCCTGGGACCTATATACTCTGGTTTACCGGACCCTAGCCCATCTCGAACGTGGGCTGGGGTAACCTATGGGGCTCAGGCACAATCTCAAACACCTGCGTTTTTACCTTCACGGTTGATGCCTGGAGACAACCAAGGGCAATTGCTATATGTTCCTTTCTCAACAACTGATTTGTATAATTGGAAACTTCAAAATCTCTCCTTTTCTGAAAAACCCCAGGCCCTAATACATTTATTGGAAACTATTTTCTTTACCCACCAGCCCACCTGGGATGATTGTCAGCAGATCCTTCAAACTGTTCACTTCAGAAGAAAGAGAAAGAATTAAGCAGGGAGCCTATAAAACTATTTTAGGTCACGATGGGGCTCCCACTTCTGATCTTCAACGCATAGGTCAGCCCAACTGGGATTACAACTCAGACAGAGGTAAGGAGGCGATAGCGAGATACCGCCAGGTTCTGCTGGGAGGAGTTAGAATAGCAGCTCGGAAGCCCACAAATATGTCTAAGGTAAATGAGGTAATACAGGAAACAAATGAATCCCCAACTGTTTTCCTTGAACGGTTAATGGAGGCTTACCGAACCTACACACCCTTAGACCCTGAAGCCCCCAAGAATTGGTGCTTTATAAATGTGGCCTCCGTCTCTGAGTCAGCTCCCGATGTTAGAAAAAAACTCCAAAATTTGGAAGAGTTCGAGGGAAAAGTCATTTCTAAATTAATTGAAATTGCCCCAAAAGTATTTCAAAATAGGGATAGTGCAAAAGAAGATGACAAATGGGATAAGCAAGTTAAAAGAACTGTAATCGCAGCAGTTGCCGCTGCCACACAGGAAAAGCAAACCCCTCCGTTTAGAAGACAGGGAGGAAAAGGAAGGAAGATACCACTTAAGAAAAATCAACACGCCTTCTGCAAAGAAGGACATTGGAAAAATGAATGTCCTAGGTGAAAGATCAAAACAGTCAATCCATATTTGCCTTTGAATGGACAGACTCAAATGGAATAAAAGGTCAGTTAACCTGGACTCGACTTCCCCAGGGGTTCAAAAACTCTCCCACTCTATTTGATGAGGTGCTTAGCCAAGACTTGTCAGCCTTCAGAGTCTCTCACCCTCAGCTGACATTCCTCCAGTATGTAGATGATTTACTCCTGGCTACGGATTCTTTAGAATTCTGTCAACAAGGAACAATGAGTCTATTACAAGAACTGAATCAACTAGGTTATCGGGTGTCCGCCAAAAAGGCCCAGTTATGTCAAACTAAAGTCACCTTCCTAGGATATGAATTAAAAGAAGGAAAAAGAACCCTATCTAAAAGAAGAATTGAGGCTATACTTCAAATTCCCTCACCAACAACTAAAAGGCAGGTACGGGAATTCCGGGGAGCCGCAGGCTATTGCCGCCTTTGGATACTAGGGTTCGCAGAAATAGTGAAGCCCCTATACAAAGCTACAGCTGGCGGAGACACCCCTTTAACCTGGGGAGAGTAAGAGCAACAACAGGCCTTTAACAGACTCAAGTCTGCCCTAACATCGGCCCCAGCTCTGGCCCTCCCTGACTTTCACAAGCCTTCTTTCTGTTTGTGGCAGAAAGAGGGGGGGTTGCAAAAGGGGTGCTAACACAGGCCCTGGGACCATGGAAACGCCCAGTAGCCTATCTCTCAAAGAAACTGGACCCGGTAGTGGCAGGGTGGCCAAGTTGCCTGAAGGCTATTGCAGCAATGTCTATACTAGTCAAAGAGGCTGACAAACTAACTCTGGGACAAAACTTAATTATCCACAGTCCTCATGCTGTGGAAACCTTATTGAGAGGGCCACCTGAGAAATGGATGTCGAATGCCAGAATTACCCAGTTACAGATGCAGCTCCTGGATCAACCCTGACTCCGGTTTGTCCGCACTGGAGCACTGAATCCTGCCACCCTCCTACCTGACTCAGAGGAGCAAACACCCTCTCATGACTGCCGAGAAATTCTGGACATCACCCATGGCACTAGAGAAGATCTCACAGATCAACCCATACAGAATCCGGATGAAACTTACTTCACTGATGGAAGCAGTTTTATTGAACTGCTTCCATCATTGAAGGTATGCTGGGGCAGCTGTGGTAACCAAGTCAGGGGTAGTACGGGCCCAAGCACTTGAGCATGGCACCTCTGCCCTAAAGGCTGGACTGATGGCCTTAACTCAGGCACTCAGACTAGGAAAAGAAAAAGCTGTCAATATCTATACAGACAGCCGTTCTGCTTTTGCCACAGCCCATGTTCATGGGGCAATCTACCGGGAAAGGGGACTTTTAACTTCAAGTAGTCAAAGCATTAAAACATGCCAGAAATACTCGCATTGCTCGAGGCCATATGGCATCCCAAAAAGGTGGCTATAATTCATCTTCGAGGGCATCAAAAAGACCCTTCACCTGAAACCAAAGGAAACCAGGCGGCAGACCATGCCTCGAGGGAAACCACAAAAGGAGAAGTGGTTCCTGTAAAATTTCTGGGGTTTGTTACACCGCTCCCAGAATTGCCTGAGAGCCCTAATTATGTCCCTGAGGACTTAAAATCTACCGAGTCCCTGATTACCCACCGGTCAGGTTGGAAAATCCTCCCGGATGACAGGATTTTAATACCTTCAGCCTTGAAAAAACCCTGGCTAAACTTGCCCATCAAAATACTCATTTGGGAGAAACAAAACTGTACCAGCTCTTAACCAGAGTATACCACATTCCAAGATTAAAATACCTCATCCATCAGGTTATCTCTCTGCATCACCTGCCAGAAAGTCAGCAATGGAGTCCCCTACACCTGGAAAGGTGTTCAGGCAAAAGGAACAAGCCCTGGAGAATTCTGGGAAATTGACTTCACTGAGGTAAAACCTGGACAAGGTGGGTACAAGTACCTCTTAGTCATGGTAGACACCTTCTCTGGATGGACTGAAGCTTTTCCAACTCGAACTGAGACAACTCAAATTACTGCAAGGAAACTATTGCAGGAAATCATCCCCCGATTCAGTCTCCCAAGAGTAGTGGGGTCAGATAATGGTCCGGCTTTTACAGCTGAAATAACAAAAACTATATCTAAATGCTTAGGAATAAAATGGAAATTACATTGTATGTATAGGCCCCAAAGTTCAGGCCAGGTAGAAAGAGTTAATAGAACACTTAAGGAGACCTTAACTAAACTCCTAGCAGAGTTGGGCGGTGACTGGGTGACTCTCCCACCTTTGCCTTGTTAAAAATTAGATGTACTCCCTATTTTTGTGGATTTTCTCCTTATGAAATGTTATATGGGACACCTCTTTCCCTTTTGCCATGGCTTGCTGATGCTGAGTTAATTAAAATTTCTAACCACAACCTTCTCCAGTCCTTACAGGCACTTCAGCAAACCTTGAATTCAACACATCGTTTGGTGGCCAGGGCCTGACAAACTCCGAAACCGAATTTCTGCCTATCCAGCCTGGACAATTAATTTGGATAAAGGACCATCTGGCAGGACCATTTGATCCTAGATGGACTGGACCATTTATCGTCATCCTCAGCACTCCTAGTGCAGTCAAGGTAGCAGAGAAAAAGTTTTGGATACATCGCTCTCAAATTAAACCCTACCTGGATAATGACCACCACACAGACAGAACATGAAAAATTGTGAGAAACCCTGAAAAACCTCTCAAACTCAAGTTCTTAAAATCATAGAACTAGAAATGTTATTGTTAATCCTGAGCCCTGTAGAAGGACATTGGGACATATGTTCAACTGTGTACGGGGAGGGGGAGTTTCTCATTTCTCATTCATTCCTTAAAGCTGTTATTATCCAAAAAAGCCTTGTACTTATGGTGTTCTTACCTATTGGGCTTCAATGATGACAAAGGGATATGAGGGATGTCCAGGAAATATAGGAAGTGTACAATGTTGGTCAAGGCCTTTGCCGCCCCCGGAGAGAGAGGGACCTCCTCAATGCCCGTGTCTAAAGACATCCGGCAGGGGTACTGAATTTGTTGTTTATTCCTTTGTACAAAATGGATGTCATGAAAGCCCAAAGGAATGTGTATACAAAGGTCAAAGATTTTGGACAGGAATTTCAATAGAAAATAGAGTTGAAAAAATATGCCCTGGAAAAGAGGGGGAAATAATTTGTTGGTATTTACGCCCCCCATTGGGAAGGTCTGGTGGAGGAGGAGTTCAAGATAGGGCTCAAGAAACACACATTAAAGCAATGATAGAGAAATTTAAATCAACTTTAACTCCCCCGGTTATCATCGTGTACAGTTATCAAATACCAGACGGTCACTTCCTCTAGAGCCCAACACTCAAAATCTCTTAGAATCAGCTCATGGTTTGCTTAATTTAACTAACCCCTCTCTGGCTCAAGATTGCTGGATATGTTAAGTACTGGCCCCCTCCGAACTATTGTACTCTTGGCAAACTTTAGTTTCCCTCCAAAATGGCATAATAGCAGAACCGCCTGCCCAGTGTCACCCCCTATAGGAAATGTAATTATACCCCTTGGTCAAACTCCTGTCCCCTGTTTAATAAATCATAATGAAACTGAAGGGATAGGAGTCATTAACTCAGACCTCTGTGTTTCCACCGTCCAGATAAACCACAAAAATAAAACTTTATGCCCCCCAATTAATGGAACTGTATATCTCTGTGGAGAGGAAGTTTATAGTGCCTTACCACCCAATTGGTTTGGAAAATGTGCCCTAGCTCTGTTGCT
The DNA here is from genome assembly GCA_004027185.1 of Glis glis. Taxonomy (NCBI): domain Eukaryota; kingdom Metazoa; phylum Chordata; class Mammalia; order Rodentia; family Gliridae; genus Glis; species Glis glis. Next base: position 12,717 of record PVJS01016541.1, on the reverse strand, counting down.
CCCGGACCTTAAAATTATGCCAAATAACCAACGTATTCCTATTCCAGTATTAAGCCATGTTAATTCTAAAACCAAAAAAGCCATCCAATTAGTACCCCTCTTAATAGGATTAGGAACAATGACCGGAATGGGAGCTGGGATAGCTGGTCTGGGAACCTCCTTAGTCCAGTATAAAACACTATCTCTCCAAGTAATAGATGACCTAAACTGCTTTAGGTCTGGAACCATACTGGACCTATAGGCTCAACTAGACTCCTTTGCCGAGGTAACATTACAAAACAGGAGGGGCCTCGACTTACTCACTGCAGAAAAGGGAGGACTTTGCTTATTTCTAAATGAAGAATGTTGCTTTTATGCTAACCGATCAGGTATAGTTCAAAATAAATAAAATCACTCCAAGAAAGTTTAGAAAAAAGACAAAAAAAAAAACCACCTCACACAGTCTAGTTTTTTATGGAATGGTCTTAAAGATGGTTACCATACCTTTTACCCCTACTGGTGCCACTATTTGTACTCTGTTTAATCCTTTTGGTTGGACCCTGCCTGATAAACTGTCCTACTAGATATTCAAAACCGTATTCAGGCCTTAAACTTTTAATTCCCCAAGACCAAGTATATTACCAACCCTTAAGTCAAGTACCTGAAGGAGAATATGTGGAAATAATACACGAAGAGGAACAATCATCAAGGGTTTGATGAGTAAGGAGAGTAGTGGGGATGTTAGGTACAAACAGGTACCAGGTACAAACATATAAATGAAAAATTAACGCTGGGCATGGTGGCGCACGCTTGTAATCCCAGTACTTTGGGAGGCAGAGACCAGAGGATCCCGGTTTGCGGACAGCCTCAGCTCTCTCTCTCTCTCTCTCTTTCTCTCTCTCTCTCTCTCCTTAGTGAGGCCCTCCGCAACTTCACGAGACCCGGTTTCAAAATAAAGTATAAAAAAAATAGGGCCAGGGGTGTAGCGCGGAGGTAGAACGCCCCTGGATTCAATCCCCGGTACCGCAAAAAAAAAAAAAAAAAGAAAGAAAAGAAAAATTAACAAGAACTGGAAAGAAACAGTTGTGAGTAAAGGGTTAAAAACCAGTTGCTGGGGGCTAGTTGCTAAAAAAGATTACCTGGTTAAAAAGTTTATTTAACCCTGATGTCATAAATGATATATATATATATATTTCTGCATACTTGCTAACTGGTTAACTGCAAACCTCCGGCTTTTGTAATCAACGCTTGCTTGCAATCTTGCTTTTCAAGCTGCCTGCGAGCGGCATAACCGTATAAAAGGCACAGTTTTTAAAAAGAGGCTGCTGCTGTCTACGCAGCATGTTGAGTGGGGTTGCAGTCGCCGTGGCTAAATAAATCCTTCACCTCTTAACCGGTGGTCTTGGGTCTCTATCTCGCAACCGGATATTGCAATAGATCTCCCGTATGCACTCCCTCTCCCCCTGGAGTAGCTGAGTGGTTTCTGTTTTCCAACCAGTCAGTAATTGACACAATGCTCAAGCCACCTGGGCCAATGCCGGGGTGCAGTGTTCAGGGAACAGGAGGATTTGGTGCCCAGAAAAGGTGATGTAAGGGCTTTATGTTGGATTATGTGGTTTTTTTTTTTGTGGTGCTAAGATTTGAACCCAGGTGCATTCTACCTCTGAGCTACATCTCCAGCCCTATTTTATTTTTTAAATTTTGAAACAGGGTCTCACTAAGTTGCGGAGGCCTTGCTAAGTTGCTGAGGCTGGTCACGAACCTGTGATCCTCCTGTCTCTGCCTCCCAAGTACTGGGATTACAGGCGTGCACCACCATGTCTGGCTTGGATTGTGTTTTGACATGGGGGTCCTGAGGGTGGGGGCTACTCCCCACCATCTAGTCATCTAACGACATTCATTAGCCTCGTGGATGGGGAAGGAGATGAATGACAAGTCCCCACACTCAAGAATCACAGCAGAGACCTGAGCCGTCCAACCCAGTGGCCAGCAGGCACCCTCGGCCATCAACATGCAAAATGCAGCCAGTCTGAATTCAGATGGGCTCAGCGTAAGACACGCACCGCACTTCAAAGACTTCATTTGAGAATAAGAAAGTAAAACATCTCACCGATAATTTTTGTACTAATTAGAAGTTGAAATAACAATAGTGGGTTCAATAAAATACATTATTAGAACTGATTTCACCTGTTCCTTTTTTACTGTTTTTTTAATGTGGCTACTGGAAAGTGTGTGTCTGTGTGTGTGTGTGTGTGTGTGTGTGTGTGTGTGTGTGTGTGTGTGTAAGAGACAGGGTCTGTATTGCCTAAGGTAGTCCCAAATTCCTGGACTCAAGCAATCCTCCCACCTCAGCCTCCCAAGGAGCTGGGACTATAGGTGTGCTCCACTATGCCTGGCTTCAAGAAAATTTAAATTACATACGCAATGTGCATTTGTAGCTCATGTTATGTTTCTATTAGACAGTACTGGTCTTGAAAACACATTGATTTACAAGTTCAGCATTTACTAGTATCTATGTAAGAGATACTTGGTCCCTGTTGTTGAAGACTTTAGTTAGGATGGGGAAGGGGAAAGATATGCCAACATGGAACTGAGATTCATTGTGTAAATGTTTGAGTTGATCCACATTGTAAGACTTATGGCCTGAGAAGAAATCAAGGAAGGGTTCACAGAGGAGGTGACTTTGGTATTAAGTATTGTAGGATGAATAGGAGTTTGCCAAACAGGAAGGGTACTCCAAGCTCAGGGTACTACACACGTAAAAGCCAAGAGGTAGACAGGTGCCCAGGGTGTTTGGGGGACCCAGGAAGTTCACTGTGGCCCAAACAGGATTTGGTGTGGAAGGGGTTGGAGCTGGAGCTGGACTGTGTAGACTAGGGGCAGGCTGAGGCTCGCAGAGGTTCTTGGGCTGCGAGTGAGCTCACCACCCACCCCCCTCAAAAGCTCGCAAGGGACAGACCAGACCTTGTTTGTTTGCATGTGAAAAATAAACTCTTTTATTCCAGTGCTTGCTCCTTGTGGTTCAAAAGCGCACCCACTGCCTGCTTGGACCCAAAAGCTTTTATAAAGCCCTCGAGGAACACAGCTGCGTTCATGGAGGACACACGCGCGTCGGCTCGTTTTGTGATTCTTCTCTGGGCAAAGCAGAAAGTTTTAAATGCATTAGCATGATTCCCCCCAGTGGGGACCCTGGAGGCTGCACCCCCCGCCCCCGTAGAGACCCTTCCCCACCTGCACCCTTCCAGCCCAAAGGATGCCCAGTCACATAGCACAGGGGATAATCTCAGAGATGACAACTGGGGGCCCCCCAGGCTTGCTCAGGGGCAAGGGCTGCATTCAGGGGTGCTGGCTCTGCTAAGGAGGGGCAGCTGGGGCGCCAACTGTTGTTGGTCAGTGACCAGCAGGGCGGCTAAGGCTCTGGTGAAGTCTAGGCACGATGGTGGGCAAGTTCAGGGGGAGGACGGGGGCATCTTCTTTTGCCCTGGGACTGGGGTGTGAAGGGGGCGCCTGGCACAGGTGCGGAGCAGGACAGGGCTGGGCAGGACGTGGTCATGGTCATGGCCTCAGCTTCACAGAGCAGGGCGTGGCCGCATGTCATTACAAGGCTGGCCCATGAGGCGTCAGCAACCTCGGGCTGAGAGGACCTTGGAGGTGAGCCGGCTCTGCTGGTGGAGGAAGCCAAGGCCGAGAACGGGGAAGGCCGAGACTCAGGGCTAGAACCCAGGGCTCTGACCCCAGCTCCCCGCCCCTCTCGCCGCTTCCCTACATCCTCGCCCCTACTGGCCCTTCCATCGGTCCCCAAATGGCCTCTCTGATGTTCTCAGTTCAGGGCCGGTGTCATAATGGGTGCTGGACTCCAAGTCAGAAGCCTTGCACGGGCCCACAGGCCTGCTGGTGCAGAGCAGGCCGCCTCCCTCTTGGAGCCGCAGCCTCCTCATCTGGGAGGCAGGCCCCCTCTGTGGCTGCCCATGCCTGTGGCCCTGTGAGCACCAGTGTGCACGGGAGGCGCTGGCACACAGCAGGTGCCTCACAGGAGGGAGGCGGGCGGGACGCTGCTGGCCAGGACTGCTGGGATGTGCAGGGGGCTTGGACCTGGCCTCCCGGGGGCCCCGGGGGCCTGAGCGCAGGGACGGGAGTACAGGACACACTCTAGGGAGCTGAGGTCCTCGATCTAGGCCACCAGGCTCTCTTCCCTTTTCTGCCTGTTCCAAGGGACTCTGAATGGATTAGACAATATGGCGGCTGGTCAGTGGCTTTCTAAAGTCATCCAGGCAGGGAGGTGAGACACCCTCTCACTCCAGCTCCAGTAGCCGAGGTCAGGATCCCACTGTGGGCACGGCACCCAACGTTCCTCACGGCTAAGGGGGATGGGCGGGAGACAAGGCTCAGAGGGACGAGATGGGCCAGACGTGTGTCCCATTCCCGAGAGCCCCTCGGGCAGCCTGGCCCTGCCCTAAGGGGCAAGTTTTGCTCATTAGCTGGGGGTAAAGACCAGGTCACTGGAAGGCTCTGGGCGGGCTGAGGTGGGGCTGGGGTCAGGGCCTTTAGGCGGGGCCAATGATGACGTTCCTGTAGCCCTTCACGGCCTTCAGCCTGTCGCACTCGAAGTTCACCACCAGCTTGTGCAGGCCCATGTCGAACGGCAGCAGGTCCACCCGCACCTTCACCAGCTCCCCGGGCTCCACGGGGTCCGGGCTGCAGAGAGGGGAGATGATGAGAAGAGGGGCCCCGGCCTGCTGCCCACGCTGGGGTCAGGCCGGATGATAAGCGACTACAGAGGATGTGCAAGGGTTTAGCAAAGAGGCTGCACAGATGTCGAAATATTGCGACCACAGCTGGGGCCCCACTCCCGCCTCTGCGGGGCCCAGATGGTCTGCGCTTGGAGTGCGGTGCCTGACGGGAAGGGGTGGTGCGCTCAGGAGTGAGTAACCGTGGGCACGCTCAGGTGGCCATGCCGGTGCTGACTGTGGATTTGTAATCTCTCTTTTTTTATTTTGGGGATTGAACCCAGGGACGCATATCTCTGAACTATACCCCCAGCCCTTTTTATAATTTATTTTGAAAGAGGGTCTCACTGAGTTGCTGTGCCTGGCCTCCAACTTGTGATCCTTCTGTCTCAGCCTCCCAAGTACTGGGAATACAGGTGTGTGCCAGCACATCTGGCTGATTTGTGCTCTTTATGTAAGTTATGTTGCAGTAAAAAGTAAGCGGAGCGTGTGCATGTACGCATGTGTGTAGATCCGTATCTATGAGGATATGCCCACACGTGCACACGCAGAGGTGGACTCCTGGGTTGTGTGAGGGCCTGTGTGTCTGAATGTGGGCGCTTAGTGATGGGAGGTGTCACTGTTCAGGTGTGTGAGGATGTGAGGTGGGGGCCCGAGGGTGTCGGGGAGTGGCCACAGGTGCTGGTGTGTGGGAGACCTAGGACGGTGATGGGCCAGGGTGTGGCACCTCAGGGCAGCCCCTGCCCTCCCGGCATCCGCCCTGGTCCTCCAGTCAGAAGCGGGTGGGACCAGCACTTACACCTCTACGGACTTCTGCTCCTTGGTCAGGCCGGCCCCCTCCACGGTGAAGGTGCAGCCCATGAGGGGCACAGTGAGCGGGTTCCGCAGGGACACCTCGGCCACCAGCTTGCGGTTCTGCTTCGGCTCTCCCAGGATCTGGAAGAAGGCATGGGCAGATGTCAGGGGCGGCCGGGTGGGGCCAGGCTGGGCTGTCTCTGGACTTGCTGTCATTTGGCCCATTGTTTGCTGAACGGAGTCATGCCCAGCTCGGCCACTCTCACTCCCTGCCTTTGTGCCTCAGTTTCCTCATCTGGAAATTACAGATGGGGATACCTGCCCAGGTGTCTTCCATGGAGCTGCAGCGAGGCCCCAGGTGACCCCAGGGACAGGGGTACAAAGTGCTCCCTTTTCTAGGGTCTGGAGTGGGCAGCTCAACGGCTTTGAAGCCAGGTGGATCTCTGCCCCTTCTTCACTGTGTGGCCCTGGGGAAGTTACAACCCTCTCTGAGCCTTGGTTTTGTTAGGCAGCTAGATAGAAATGAGCAGGTCAGGGCGAGATTGGGACGGACCTGGGGGGAAAGTTAAGCGTGCCCTCATGAATGGAAAGACGGGCCTCCCTGCCCAGCCGCGGTTAGAGAACCACACGAGGAGGCTGAACTTACGCATGCATAACCCCCAACGCACCCCGGCTTTCATGCAGGCGAAGTTTCCAACATGGTAAAAGCAGCGCAGACTCACTAAACTGTGGTGTGAAAGAGAGAGAGGCCCCCAAATGCGTATGCACGCGGGGAAGGTTTCTAGACTGAATGAAGCTCACCACGGGGAGAACCTGCCGCTGTTTTTTTCCATCCAGGAAACAACTGATTCCAGACCCTTTCTCTGGAACGCACCCTTTGTTCCGTGCCATGCCCCACTCCAGGGAACGGAACGGACTGTTCCAGACTCTCCAACGTAACCCCTTACTCACCTCTTCCTCCAACACAACCCCTTACAAACCGTACCCCCGCCTCTCACTGCCTGCGTGGTGGTGCGCGCCTGTAAACCCAGGACTTGGGAGCCGAGACAGGTTTGAGGCCAGTCTCAGCAACTTGGCAAGACCCTCTTTCAAATAAAAAATAAAATAGGGCCGGGGGTGTAGCTCAGAGACAGAATGCCTCTGGGTTCAGCCTCCAGTACCAAAAAATAAAATAAAATAAACCTCCTATGCTCCGCGATTTGTGCTTTCCGTTTGAAATCTCTCTCTCAGAAAAAGCAAGACTCGGGGAGGAGATCGCCGCCCTGTAACAACTTATTTCTAGGAGAGACGCCCGCCCCATACCAGTTTCCTCATGGAGAGAACTGCGTGACTGAGGACACGCATGAGCGTTACTGAGCCGGGGACGCCCCTCCCTCTGCTGGTCACCATTTACTTGCTGCAGTTGGGGGCCGTGGGGCCATGGCTCCCCAGGTGAATCGCTATGGCGACGGTGGTGGTGATTAGCATAGTGGGCTTTATCCGGCCCTTCTCAAGTGCTGTGCATGGCTCTAGGTGTTTCCTGTGGATGTACTTCAAACCCTCTCAACACTGTACATGCTGCTATCAGCCCATCTTACAGATGAATCAACTGAGGCACGGAGGGGTGAAGTAACATGCCTAGGGCTATCCGGGCGCAAACCCAAGTGGTGAGATGCTACAGTCTGTGCCCTTCATGTGCCCGTCCCTTGTCACCAGCATTGCCAGGGGCAGGGGGCAGCCTTGGGAGTTTAGCATTTTATGGATTCATGATTCCAAAACTCCTAAATTCTATGACCCATGATGTGTATGTGTGTGTGTGTGTGTGTGTGTGTGTGTGTGTGTGTGTGTGTGAGAGAGAGAGAGAGAGAGAGCGAGACTGGGGATGGAACCCAGGGGCCTTCTACTTTGGGCTATACCCCCAGCTCTATTTTTTAATTTTTTATTTGGAAACAGGATCTCACTAAGTTGCTGAGAGCCTCACTAATTGTTGAGAATGGCTTTGAACCTGCAATCCTCCTGTCTCAGCCTCCTGAGTCCTGGGATTAGAGGTGTCTGCCACTATGTCTGGCTCTTTGTGTGTGTGTGTGTGTGTGTGTGTGTGTGTGTGTGTGTGTGTTACTGGGGATTGAACCCAGGGGCATTCTACCTCTGAGCTACACTCCCAGCCCTATTTTATTTATTTATTTTTTGGAAGCAGGGTCTCACTACGGTGCAGAGGGTCTCACTAAATTGCCGAGGCTGGCCGTAAACCTGTGATCCTCTTGTTTCAGCCTCCCAAGTACTGGGATTACAAGTGTGCGCCACCACGCCCGACTCTATGACACATGATTCTAAGATTCATTCCAAGAGGCTAGGAGCCCCAGGTTTTTTCAGCTTCATGGTGTTTTCCTTGGCTGAGGCTAGGGCTTGAGGACCCCTGAGGTTCCAAAGGTCTTGAGGTTGTGGGCTGCGGGTGTGTGTGGGGTGGAGGGCTGTCCCGGGACCTGGCCTGTCCCTTACCCGGATCTTGATTTCTGGGTTCTCCAGGTAGAGGTCCCTCTGGGCCAGCAGGTAGCTGTTGGCGGCCGGCTCGATGAGGAGGCCCTGCACCTTGATGAGGTTCGACTCAGTCAGGAAGTCGCTGTACTTCTCGTACAGGATGTGGAGGGGAACGCTCTTCTCTGCAGGAGGGAAGGGAGAGTGGTCTGAGGGCTGGACCCTGCGCTGCCTCAGCCCCGGAGGCATCAAGGGGGAAGGAATACAGGCAGCAGATCCTAGACCTTCCCCACCTGCTCTGGCCCTGGGGCTCCGGGGGAAGAGCAGGGGAGGGGAGGCAGGACAGCAGGCGGGGGCCCCCACCTTGGCCTCTTCTAACTGTTGACCTGGCAAGCCTCTCCGCCTCCCAGGACCTCAGTGTCAGCACCGGGCGCTATGGGTGCTCATGGGCTGGGGAGGGAGGATGAGCCGAGCAGGGCGGGGAAGAGCCCAGCACCCCAGGTTGCTGCCTCGTGGAGAGGGTGGCAGCTGGCAGGGCCGGGTACCCTGCTTCTCGCACATCCTCCCACCTCACCTTCTAACAACCTGGCTGTGCTTCTATTAGTGCCCAACTTACAGATGGGGAAACTGAGGCTCAGGCAGGTGGAATAACATCGCCACAGGCCACATGGCTGGTTGATGCCATGCAGGCATCTGGACTGACCTTCAGGATACAGAGTTACCGGCATGGCCTGCGCCACGGAAGAGCCTCTGGGGGGCAAGACTCACTTTCCACCCAGGCCGATGGGATTGGACCCATTAACAGATGAAGGAACGCTTCTGCTAGCAAATGCCCAGAATGGGAGAGCCAGCCGCTGGCCCTGTGCGGCACCAACTGGCACACTGAGGCCCGAGGGCCTGGGTCTGTTTGTAGGTGGCAGGAAGGAGTAGAGAAGAGAGCAGGGAGTGGCGACTGGCGTGCGTGGGCCCTGCCCGCCCCTCACGCACGGCGATCCTGGGCTGGCCCCTTTGCTCCGGGGCCTCTCCTGTCAATCAGAAGCACTACAGGGACATTCTCTGGGCTCCTTGTGCCCAGCCAACTTCTCCTGGCATTGTCCCACAGGCAGGAGCCTGCGTCAGGATCAGGACCGCAGAGATGCCCCTGCTTTTTCTGCCTTCTGTCCCCTCCCTCCCTCGCTAGACCAGTACTTACAAACCACGGCCATTCACGGTTTTCCACACATCTGTGCATATCCTTTTTATGTCTGTGTTCTTTTTCTTTAAACCAACCTTCTTTGTATTTTTTAAACCTTTTCTTTTGCTTAGGGAGTCTTTTCATCATTATTTGCTACAAACTAGTCTCACTTGCCAAATAAATACAAGTAAACAAGAGTCATGCTTGTCCCATTCTGGGATACTGTCACCTGCTCTAAGTTGAAGACCTGACTTCACTGTGGCGGAGGGAGATTAGCAAGGGCCAGGGATGCCAGAGACCAGTCAGCACCGGGGGGACCTCTCCAGGAGACTGGAGAAGACAATGGCTGCGGCGGGCTCGAGGTCCAGGCCCTGCAGCTGGTGGGCGCCGGCAGGCCTTGGAAAGCTCTGTCCCGCCTCCCCGGCCCTTTCATCCCAGGGTGGACCCGCTCCAGCCTCTCATGGGATGACGTGATGTGGGGGAGAAAGCAGACGCCGGTGCCAAGGAGGACAAAAGCGGGTGAAAACTCCTCGCTCAGGACCTGGAGCAGGGAGGAAACCGACCGCGCCCGCGGGGAAGAAGGAAAACATCGTCCTCCAAGAGCCTGGTGACTCTACCAGGAGGCCGTGGCCAGGGCAGGGCCCGCCTGGGAGGAGGGGATGTAAGTGGTCAGTCTCGAACACTCCTTGGACAATATGCCCTGTTCTACACGGTGCCCTGGGGATGGTCACTGAGGCCATATTGGCTGCATTCACGGTGACCCACCTGGATGGCCGAGGAAGGGGAGAGAAGGGTGGGGACAGGAAGGGGAGGGGACAGAAGCAGAGGAACGGGGAACACAGGAGAGGCAGGGGCATCTGGATTCTGTTCAGCCGTCCTGGGCCTGGCTTCCTGTGTGTCAGCACATGGAAACCCCAGATCTTATCACCGAAGAGCAACCAAAGTCAGCCAAAGGGTGGGGGCTCAGGCTGACCTTGGCTCTGAGACCCCAACAGGGTGTCTTGGACTGGCTCTGCCTTCCAGAGAAAGACAGACAGACAGACAGACAGACACACACACCTTGGACCTGGGCCCTCTCTCCCAGTCCCTCCCGCAGACTGTGTCCCTTCTGGGTCTCTAGCAGGAGGATCAAGTGCACATCCCAGGTGATGAGAACCCCACAGGCCGCCCTGAGGCCACTGCAGACCAGTACCCCGAGCTCCCTGGTATCTGGACGACAAAGGTGACTCACAGCCTCCTAGGAGGAAGGGATTTAGGCATCTGCCAGCCGCCTGGCCTGGAGCTCACCTCCTGCCGCACATTCCAGGAGAGGTGCTTCCTCCCCTGGGGCAGGTCTGAGCACTGAAGGTGCTGACAGGTGTGCACTCAAAACAAACAAACAGAACAAAACAAAAAATGGTAGAGGGCGGGAGCTAGAACTGGGTCCTGCCCGCCCCATGCACCTGTACGAAGGGCCCTGTCTAGACCCCGTCTAGACTCTTGGGGTCTAGACGCAGAGGTGACAGCTGGGTCCCTCCCATGCCATCAGGACTACCCAGAGCTGACACCTCTGCGAGGCACAGCGGGAGTTCAGGCATGGTCCTGGCTTCTCAGCCTCCGGGCACCTTTGCACTTGCTCAATGAGGAGTGAGGGCCACCGCGTCCCAGCACCGGGGCACATTCCAGGTGTGTCCCCAGTGCATGTCTTTGCCCTGAGTCCTCGCAGCTGCCCATCAGGCAGGCGCACTCTTGCCCCATTTAGCAGGCGGACAGAACCCGAGGCTTTGAGAGCATGCGCACCTCGCCCCGGGCTGCGCACTAAGGCAGCAGAGGTAAGATCCCCAGCAGGCCGCTGGCTTCAGAATGTGTCTTTCATGGGCACTGGGCCCCAGCCTGGTGCCAAGGGCCTCTGCCCCTAGAGGGCTGGGCTGCTTCGAGGGGCTCTGCCTGTGCCTGGGGGTGCGGGCCCAGGAGAGGAAACCCAAGGGTGGCAACGCTCGATACCCCAGACCTGTCGCGTGAAACAGACCTGCTTTCTTAGGACCTCAGAGGCCGGGCCACTCACCAGCCCTGGGGGTCGAGGGTGGAGGCAGAGGGAATAGGGGAGGAGGGCGGCTGCCCTGAACACAGAGTGCATCCGCCCGGGGCTCTCCCACCTTGGCTCGGGCTCAGTCTCACTGGCTCCGGGTACAGAGAGCGCGCTGCGCACTGCACTGTCGGGTCAGGATCCCCATGGCCTGATGGGGGGACACTGAGGTGCAGAGGCGGCCCTTTGCCCAGTGACAGGGATGATGTTCCACTTAGTCACGCCGACCTCACAGGGTGACCAGTGCCTTCCACTATAGCTCCCAGGGCCTCCCCAGCTCCAGGGCCCCTCTGACCTCTCCTGCCTGCTGGCTCCAGACCAGAGAAAGTGGGTCGGGGCTGCTGGGGCGGGTGGGAACTGGGCAGCCTCTGTACTGCCTCACGCTGACCTCAAGGCCTAAAATAATTTTAGGAAGATAACCAGGCACAGCGACACTGCCCGGAGCCAACCCCATGGGGACAACTGTGCAGATGTCTGGTCTGGAAAGTTTGAGAGACGGGGCTCTGGGCCGAGGGCTGGGTTGTCAGGATACTATTCCCCAGGGGCTGGGATCTGCCTATCAGGGTGCTGGGGGCGCCGGAGGTCTGGAGTGGAGAAGCCCTCCCCCAGCAGAGGGGGAGGATGGTCCCCTCTCTTGGTGCCCTCTGGGCTGCTCTGTCCCATACTTCTGTCCACAGGTGCTACCTAATTTCCAATAAAATTAAAACTTCCAGTTGGGCGTGGTGGTGCACGTGCCCGTAATCCCAGTACTTGGGAGGCTGAGACAGGAGGATTGCAGGTTCAAGACCAGCCTCAGCCATTTAGTGAGGCCCTCAGCAACCTACCAAGACCCTGTTTCAAAACAAAAAATAAAAAGGGCTGGAGGTATTGCTTGGAGTAGAATGCTCCGGGGTTCGATCCCTAGTGCCACACACACACACACACACACACACACACACACACACAAAACCCACTTCCATCTGGGTTGTATCAGCCACATTTCAAGTGATCATGGGCCATACGGAGCCCGTGGCTGCTGTCCTGGACTGCGTGGATGTGGACCATGTCCTCGTGGCCAAAAGTTCCACGGGCAGTGCCCGTCCAGAGCCTCCTCTCTGGGGCCGAATCTGCAGGGCTTTGGGGAGGCTCCTGACTGTGAGGAGCTGGAGGCAGGGGAAAGGAGGGAGCCAGGAGACGGAGCAGAGGGTCTGGGAAAGCAGGCAGGGGTCACGGGAAGATGAGATGAAACAGAAACAAACACAGTTGCTGAGAAGACAGGTTCCGACCTCCGTCCTCTCGCTTCCGAACCGCGTGACCCTGGGAAAGTCACTTGGCCTCTCTTTGCCTCTGCTTCCTCATCAGGACAATGGGGGCCATGATCCAATCCACCTCTCATTTTTGTTATAAGAATTACAAGGGTTAGCCGGGCGTGGTGGCACACGCTTGTAATCCCAGTACTTTGGGAGGCGGAGACCCGAGGATCCAGGTTCGCGGCCAGCCTCAGCTCTCTCTCTCTCTCTCTCTCTCTGTCCCTGTCTCTCTCT